>SJYQ01004476.1:335776-353071 GCA_006410935.1 Redunca redunca
GTGTCAACAAGGAAATTGAAGCATATTTGCACTTTGGCTCAGACAGTGTTTATAGCTAAATATGGATTTTTTAAAATTAAATACTGGAATTCTAAAGAATCTTTACCTTTAGACATCTGAATTTTTAATCAGTAAGGATGAACAACATCATTTCTGATATTCTGAAACAGAGGCTAAACAAGCCCTCTTGGCTAAAAAACAGAGCCCATTCTAATATTGTATTATCTTTTTGATAATTCTTCCTTTGAAAAATTACAGTCTTTATTTTCATCTCTCTAATTTGTTTGGCCCGTCGTGGCAATGAGCATTTTTTTTTTTTTTTTTAACTACGTCCTTTAGCAAGACATTGCACATTTTAAGAAGAGCAACCTCATTTTACCATGAACTTGATGTTGGTATCCTTTCAATTTCTAAACGTGGCTCATAAATTCAATCAAATATTTATCTTTACCTTTTCTGGCTCATCAGATCATGAGCATAAGAGCTCAGAGGAGTGGAATGGTGTTGCCGTGGCCATACGGCTGTTTTATATGGGAAGAGAGAGAATTTCTTGGCTCTTTTGTAAGTTTCTTGGTACATGGATTCAGCAATGAGTGCCTCCATGCTTACAGGGTAACTTCAGTCACACGAAAACAGCAATTCTCTGCACACTTTGATTGTCATGTTGATTCAAATCCATATGCTTTCCCTTGTGAACGTATCTTCACAAATTCCCAAATGAAGCTGTGAAGCAATTTGCCTTCAGAGTCCCCTGTTCTTCTAGACATTCCACAGTGTCTTCCTATTGTCACTGTGTGGTCACCACTTGGCTCTCAGATGCTCCAAAAGTAATATTCCCTCAGTGCTTCACTCTACTGAATTTTTCCTTTGTTCCACCAAAGCGTATTATATAAGTCCTTAACTGGATAGAGTTTTATGATCCTTTTCCCCCTTATCCCCTCCTGAGAATGATGTGGAGCATGGAGGCAGACCTCTTAGCTTGTATTTTATTCTTCTGTCCTTCAGATTCCTCATTTGTTAAAAAGGGAGGGAAAAATGTACGTATGACACAGAGTTCTTCTGAGAATTAGATAAATCCTACCAGTGAAGTTCTCAGAGAAATGTGGCAACCCCTTAAGAAGTGTTAAATACTCTTTCAAGGTAACACTGATAATCTAAAATCATAGTTTTCAGGGGAGTCATTTCTCAAGTCATAACTTTTTAGTGGCTCCCTGGTATCCTTTGAAGCATTTTAACTCTGAGTTATACCATGGAAACTTAATATTGAATCAGGTTAGTACTAATACAAGCTCATAAATCCCAGTCATACTAATGACTGGGAGAGAGTAGTTGAAGACCATATGATGTAGTGAAGATATACTGGACTTCAAGTTTATAAAGTCAGAGGTTCAGTTCTCAGATCTGCCACTTAAAATTGGCTTGGCTTTATACGTTCTTTAACTTTTTGAACATCAATTTCCTTTAGTGTAAACTAGAGACTAGCAACTTCACTCTCACTTTCCACTTTCATGCATTGGAGAAGGAAATGGCACCCCACTCCAGTGTTCTTGTCTGGAGAATCCCAGGGATGGGGGAGCCTGGTGGGCTGCCATCTATGGGGTCGCACAGAGTCAGACATGACTGTAGCAACTTAGCAGCAGCAGCAGCAGAGACTATATCATTCAGCAACAGTGATTTTTAGGTGGTACATCATTTATGTTCAGTTGATAAATATTCAACTTGGCTTCATTTCTGAACCTTGAATATCTAGTTGAATACATGGGCAGACCACTGAGAGAGAAATAGCACCATTGTGATCACTCACTTTAAAGAAAAACCTATGAAATTGAAATTTTCCTAAGAAACTGTGGTGACAACTAAATGATATTTTTTAAAGCCAAAAAACAAACATCATCTGTGAAGTACACCCAACAAAGGGAAACCATCTGAAAGTCATACCATTTCAGAAAAGGAAGGATTGACCATGCTACAGATTTTGAACCAGCCTTCTCCTATGGCAGGATTATTTGTGCACAAAACATATTATCCCTTCTATGCTTATGTTTATTGTTCCAGTCATAATTAATGTGTCCCTATGGTTCATAAATTGAGTTTTGAATCATAGCCATTCTGTAACAGCGATGCATTAGAGTAGTCTATTAAAAAGTGTAGCCCAATTTTTCTTTTAGATAATAAAATAGAATTTTCTTGCACTTTCAATGGATGTTTTCCCATCCATAATTTTGAGGCTATCCAGGGGCATAAATTTATTGTCAGAAATTTGAGCTCAGGAAAATCTGGGCTTATTGCATCTTTCTGATGGTAGGGATCAAAAAGACTACCTAGTTTAAAGCTTCCATTTTTTAGATGACAAAATCCTGGGAAACTAAATAATCTGGCAAATCCCCAGACCCTGCCCTGAAATCTAGCCATACCTCCCTAACATCTCCTAGTGAAGCTTCCCTTTTAAGTTTGATGTATTATTAGAATTCATGTTTTGTGTTGGGCCATTGATCAAGACCTGGGACATAGGTGTTCGTGGTTCATTGTCCAAATAAATCCTTTCAAGTCTTGATTTTTCTTGTATATAATCACTGAGGAGAGTCTTAAGGCTGGATGAAGCTGGGTGTGTCTTCATTTACTAAAATTAATAGATTTTCCTTTTATAATTAGCAATATCATGATATTGATCCACTGGAATTCTTCTATTACCTACATGGAAAATTTTCACACGTTCCCCTGCTTTGATCATTGAAATTTGTTGTTTCCTAAAATCCTGGGCTTTTTCTTGGATCAAAGTGAAGTGCAAATTGGAAAACACACTGATACTCTTTTAAACTTCATATTTATAAAATGTGATATTTTTAATTGCCTAAAGTTGGGAATATTCTCTCTCCGACCCCTACCCCCCACCCTCTGCCATTTAGAATGTTTAGAAGACAGGAAACACCAAAGAGTCCTTATAGGAAAGGTTGTGGTTGGGATAAGGCATTTTATAATCACTGAAAGAATTAAAACCAGAAAACAACTTGTGACTCAATTTGGGACATCCATTTCATGCCAGAAATTCGATAAGGAAGCTGTCGTTCAACAATTTCATGCAAAACTGTGCCTGAGAAAATACAGCTTGTGTATTCAAAAGGCAGGTGATGCTACATCCTCCAAAAGTTAAGTAAGCTGTTCACGAAATGATTCCTGAAGTTATTCCTATATTTTTTAAGAACAAAGCAATCATGGGAGTAAAAAATTCCCAAGAATATGCGATAGCATTCCCTCCTGTTCTAGCATTCCGCTCACTGCTTCTCAGCCATATACCAAGCTTCTCTTTCTGAATGAGCAGAGTTCCTTTCTCAGCCCTGTGACTCACTGCATCTCTCGAGCTATGTCTTATACACATTTCAACTTTACTGATGAGCCCGAAATTCCTCTCTCTTGAGTTTCAGATCATTTTCTTCCTTCTCTTGGCAGCACAACACTCATCTTCTTTTTGTACAAATGATACCATCGTATTTTGTCCTCCTAGCCTCAACTCTCCAGACCAACCAGAAATCTGGGAGTTACCTGAGATTCCATACACCCCTGATCATGATAATTCTATATTCTAAGTATCTCTCCTGTCACTGCTGCTGCCGCTCCTGCTAAGTCGCTTCAGTCGTGTCCAACTCTGTGTGACCCCATAGACGGCAGCCCACCAGGGCTGGGATTCTCCAGGCAAGAACACTGGAGTGGGTTGCCATTTCCTTCTCCAATGCATGAAAGTGAAAAGTGAAAGTGGAGACGCTCAGTCATGTCCAACTCTTAGTGACCCCGTGGACTGCAGCCTACCAGGCTCCTCCGTCCATGGGATTTTCCAGGCAAGAGTACTGGAGTGGGGTGCCATCGCCTTCTCCACTCCTGTCACTAGTTCCTTTCTATTCTTAAAATCTTAGGTTCAGCTCATCATCTCTAGACTGATTCATTGCTCAAACTTAGGCAATTGTTTGATTGCTAGCCAACCCAAACTTCTATTACCATTAGGGTGATACTAATAAAATGTAGTGTAAACCTGTAATTTCCCTAACTGAAAACATCAGTGGCTTACTTTCCTCTGAATCGGTTGAAACGTATTAGTTTGTTAAATGATGCCTTTCAACCTCTCTTGGTTAAGTAGCACATAGGAATCTAAATTTACAAATTCAAATAACAAGAGATATTGCATTTCTGAATTTTCTTAAATGTACTTTAAACCTGTCTAAACGTCTGTCCTTCCTGGCAAGTGGGAAAGTCATTTAGTAAATATGGACTTTATCACCTCAAGTTTATCCCAAAGTTCCTGGGAATTGCAGAATGCTCAAATCACGGATGTTCCTCTGGCCATGATTCATCTGCTTCTCCTAGTCATCCCTGTGATGACCAGTGTCCCAGCCAGCATGGTCTCTCAGTGGGTTTCTCACCCTAATAGATCTTTGCTGTCCGTCCCGTGCTTGAGGCACAGGAATCTTTGGTGAAGCTGACAGCTTCTGGGTCCATGGCACAGTCATTACTGTCATCCTAAGATACTGACAACCAGCTCTCACTATCTGTCTCAAGGAGTCTCTCTTCTTCCTCTCTCCTTGTCTTCCAAAGCATGCTCCCCTTATGCTACTTTTCTTGGAACTAAACATATTTCTTTAATGCGTTTATGGTCTTACCAAATGCAACAAGTGCCATCAACTTCTGGCTGTTTTTCTTCCCTGGAAAGAAACAGTCTAGGCAAGGAGCTTGATGTGCAGAAAAAGGTTAAGATGAAAATTAAAAAAAAAACAAAACAGATATTCTGCATCACTGTAATTTCACACTTCTATGCATATTCTAGCCATTCCAGATAGCAGCTCTGTGCTCCTTGTAACCTCTGTCCCTTTGTGTGTGCTATGCCTTTCCTGTCCATATTTATCTGGACTTTCCTTTACAGCTTAGTTGAGTTCTCACTTAAAATTGGTCTGGTCTAGGTTAAATAATAGAACATCCTATTTATACATCTCATTCATCATTAACTCTCATTCATTCATTCAACATGAATGCATAGAGCAGCTGTTACATGTCAGAAATGGTGCTGGGCACTGATGATACTAAGGTGAACAAGAAAAATATATAGGTCTCTACAGAGTTTATGGTCTATCAGGAAGATAGATTTGAAAAAGTAATTGGCAAACAGAATGTGGAATACTTTTTAATAGGGGCAATTTAGTGTGCTAAGGCAGTATATTATAAGGGGGTAAACCTAGTTTATTGGTCCCTGATGCAGTAATGTTTAAGTGCACCCATAGAGCAGTCATCGTACAATTTTTCAATTTTCCCTTTGTCCATCTTTTCCATTAGATTATGGGTTCTTCAAGGACCAATGCAAGACTTTTCATCTCTTTCATATTAAAAAAAAAAGGTGTTGTATATTGCAATGATGCAAGAGAAAGTCTATTTAAAAAACTATNAGCTAATTTTTAAAACCTATACTTAACAAATAGGTTAAAAAACCTTATGAAATGAATAATTACAAGTATTTAATATGGAAAGCAATGGGTAATTTCAATACTAATGTCTTAGAACCAAATTACAGATATTTTAGTGGTGATTAAACAAATCTATGATCATTACTGTTTCAAAGCTGTAGGAATTAATTTAACTTGTTGCAAATAGAGACCTAGCACCCCACGTCTTTGGAAGCTATTGTGCATCATTTATAGGACCCAAAGATGTTTCCTTAGAACAATGCCCACATACATTCTAAGGTGTGCAATCTTGACTACAGAGTGATTCTTGGACTCATGATATTCTCAACAACATAACACCTCAGGAACATTGAAATGCTCTTTATTTATGTGAAATTGTGTAATCTCTTCATTAGTTACCATGAAACATGTGCTTATTAACTGATCTTTCATTGGACAGGTCAACGATAATTTGGGAAGCATTTCCTCCTAAAATTAAAAGTGTCCATTGCATAATCAAATAGCAATTTAACAGTAGAATTAATTTTGCACAGTTTTATGGCAAAGAAGATTATCATTAAAAACTATTCCCATTGTCTGCCGTGGATTGATTATTCCTCTCTCAGGGTCTCCAGGCTTTCATAAAGGTTTTAACGGTAGATTGGAAGGAATTTGTTGCCCACTTATGATGATGCTTCAAAAAAAAAGGTTCTTCAGAATGGATCAAAGGCTGTAATTTCCATGCCATTTCTGTTCAATTTTCTTTTCTCCTAATGTTTTCATTTTTGAAATGGCTATGATTGCAATCCAATTTTGCCCACACAGCACTGCATGCCCAAATGAACCATTTATCACAAACTCTCTGTCTTTCTGATGCTTGAGATTTTTATTTGCTTAGAAGTCTTTTTTTTTCCCCCATTAATGTTTACCATTCAAGCTGCATTACAATTACCTTCAGTAATTACTACCTGTAGTGGCTTATATTATTCTATTCTCCAGATGTGACATCAAAAGTTCCTATTTCAAACCAATTATATGTTAGAGCTGGAATTCACCACAACTGCACCATAATGATTCCTTTCTACATCCCTGAAAGATTATAAATGTGAGTCATCCTGACTTAAAAATACTAAAACTTAAAAATTCCTAGGGTTGATATTTCATGAGAATCTCACAGATTTTCATGAACTCATTAGATGTAAGTTCCTTTCTATCAGTTGATATTTCTGAATTTTTGTGATATTGTAGCTACTAGTATATGGCATTGAGCCACCAAGTCTAAGAAATATAGTTGACAAACTGTTGAATTTAAGGTCTTTTAATGTAGTTTATTGGTGATGGACAGGGAGGCCTGGCGTGCTGCGATTCATGGGGTTGCAAAGAGTCGGACACGACTGAGCGACTGAACTGAACTGAATGTAGTTTAGCTTTACAAAGGCTACTTAAAATTGTCCAAACCTACATTATAATCATCACAATCAACAGTATAATAATAAACCCTTTTCCCCACTTTCAGCACTTACAAAGATAGAAGAAAAATCAGTTTGAATTTAGAGTAAAACAGGTATAGACCTTAAAGTATACACATTTCAGCTCTTTCCTTGTTTTTTAATCTTCATGGAAACCTACAATTAGGGGAACAGTTAAAGTATATTTGCTAAAGACCTGTGTTTTCTTTTCATGTACTTGGAAAATAAAGACATAATTGTTAAGAATAAGTGTAGAATCAGCTTAGATATGGAAGAGGAGAACAAATAGTAGGCAACAGTAATTTTTGGTAATGATTGTAAAGATTCTTCTTATAAGCTAATTTTACATTCTGGAGATTTATATATTTTTAAAAGTAGATACTATGCTATTTAGTTTTTCTCTCTCTTTTACCTTGTGGACATATGTCACAATTACATTTTTCAGCCTCTCTGCCCTGGGTCAGATCTAATAACATTCAGAAAATATTTTCTGGTGACTTTCAATAGGTTCTGACCATTCTCCTACCTTATGACTCCATGAGGCCATATTTTGAAGTTTATTAATTTCCTGAATTGCTCAAGTGGAGTCACTGATTGTCATTAGGGACATCTCCTACTAGCTTCTGCGGTACAATCTGTCATGGGCTTGGATTCAGAACCCAATTTAAATTCCAGCTCTTTCATAATCATCTGTGTGGTCCTGAGCAAATTATTAAACTTCTTTAAGCCTCAGTTTTATCTTCTATGAAGTGATGAAGATTACAGGAGATGGTATATGGAAAAGGTCTGGCATGTAGTTTATAATCTCTGTGTGTTAGTTCTGACCATTCTAACAAACTGTTCTTATACACAGGTTAACTTAATCCTCCTGTAGCTTGCTTTGTGCTTTTAAGTGTGTATATGGATCTGGGTATAAAGTGTCTTTGCTGAGAGTGTGCTCAGTCTCTCTGTGGGAATTTGTGGAGGGCTAGGAGGTTGGTTAACGTATTGGGCTATAAATTCTCTTATCATTAAAAGTTCTTTAAGGTCTGAAGTGGTTTTTTTTTGTTGTGATGGTTGTTTGTTTCTGTAATGATTTTCTTTTCCCTTTCCCATAGGACCTAAAATGCTATATGCATAAAGAGAAGCAGTGTAGATAGCATAATTATATAAATCTTGACCTCTGGAGTCCAATTGTTTAAGTCTGAATCACTAGCTTTGTGATGTTTGGAAAGTTATTTAAACATTTTCTGTCTCTCTTTACTCACCTGCAAAGGAGATCTATTGATAATCATGTCAATCTCATTGGATTTTTACCAAAAGTTTAATACACGAAAAGCATAAAAAATGATGATGCCATCTTGCACACTGTGAACACACACACCTGTTACTTATTACTAATTCTTAAATCACTTATGTTCAGTGTGGCTAAATAGTACTTGCCATAAACAAAATGATTTAAATGAACGCATTAAAATAAGCATTGAATATTTTTGATGGGTTCTGTGTAATTACAATATTTAAAATTTGTGTAAAGCAAAATAAGGTATATAAGATCATATTTTTTTAAAAAAGTTAACATTCTAAATAAAGTTAGAAAAACAGACTTTTAATGAAGATGAGCAAAAACCATATAGATTTAGAAAATTGGGTAATGTATTATTAGGCATGTATAGTACAAATTAGAGAATACTAAGTGAATGTGTTACCATTTAAAACATTTAAGGTAATGGGGAGATAAGGTCTTGAATTTGTTAAGAGTGGAGATTGTTCTGTAAAGTAATAAACTGATGAAACAAATACTGAGAAAAGAATCTCTAAAAATCCACAATGCAGAAGCCACAAGCAATTTGGGCACTGGAAAATATACAGAAAGTATAGCATAGTTGCTTGTAGTGTTGAACTTGTTAAATATAGTACAGATATTATCATTAAAAAAAGATATGTAGTAAGTTGCATAGTAAATACTACATATGTTTCTTGAATAGTAACTATGACTAAAATTTTCCTATTTAATAAAGATATCTGTTATGAAACTTAATTATGAGGAATTACATTAGCCATTTTTTCAGTCTCCAGACATCAACAGTTGCAATGATGTTTAGCCAAAATGATGCATACTTGAGTTAATTGATCTGCTGTTTATTATTTTCGAAAGAGTCTGGCTATTATTTTCTCAATGCCAAGTCATTTTTTCTTTTTGAGGTATAGTTTAACTCACTCCTTCAGTTTCTATCTCCCTGCTGGGTACTTCTCCATTAAGAGAGTGGAGTTCCCATGGTGAGAAATGACTCAGCTGGAAATCCAATACATTTTGTCCACCAATATCTTTTTTTAAGAGTACTACTGGAAAATCACTAGCTGTTCTTTAGATATAGATGAATTAAAAAGTAAGCTCATATTTATATTTCTAGGCCATTCATAACCATGCAAGAAATACTAGAAGTGAAGATGTACAGAGATTACTTTATGAATTGCTTACACTAATGGACATTTTATCAGAATAAAATTGTATCCATCTTTCCATTCATTTCTTCACTTGTTTGATAAGTATTTACTGTATAACTATTAAATGTCATATACTATGCTAGACACATAGTAAGTGAGTTGAGATAGAGATTGGGTAGTAAACAAGATGTATAACTATTAATACTCCCTTCATAGAACCTACAATTTAGTTGAAGACTCAGACATTACACAAATAATTACACAATTACCTTTGGAATGGATTACATGAAGGAAAAGTTTTATCAGAGTATTAAAAGGGTGAAATCCATGCAAAGTAACTTACAGGCGTGCTCATTAAGTAGGCTTATTTAAAGACCTAAAGTACTCATCTGGAAGTTGACATGGGAAGTTTGCTAAAGAAATATGGAATTGACATTGCAGTGCAAGGCTAGGGCACTTGCAAGAGAGGTTGTGACAAGTGGTTCCAAGATGGTAAGCAGCAAAGTAAGAAAAAGAAAGGATAATTGAAATGAAGAAATAAACACCAATAAAATCATATCCTCTGTGGCATGGCTTATACAAATATCTCTTTCAGGGCTGTTAATAGAACTTCTGGTGATTCTTTGGGAACTTAGTTTTTATTCTGTATTGTTTTGTGGCTAGCTTTTATACAGCAATGTAGAATCTGAGTTTAATTAAATCTCCACTGTTAGTTGTTGTACAGATAAGTTTTGATTTACAAAGTTTCTCTAAAACTAAATTTTACTAAATTTTCTAGTTTACCTTCGAGGCTTAAGAAAGTTAATGCTTTTATTTCAACTTGCTATGTGAGAATAGAATGCAATATAACATTTGTTGAGCAACAACCATGCAAAACACTTGCTATGTGATTTTAGGCACAAAACAGGCTTCTCTGACATGGTTTCAACTCCAAAGGAGCTTTGACACAGTGTGCAATATGTGTGTACATTTGTGTTCAGGAGTCCTTCTTTTGCACACAGCTATCAGGATATGAAAAAACACAAGTGAGATTGAGAAGTACAGAAAATAAGTAAAATAAGGACTTGACCATACAATGAAATAAAATTCAATTGTCTTTTGAGGCAATCTAATTAAAAGTAGAAATTGCAAAACCTTATACTAATAAGCAATAGGGAATGTGAATATTATATTACAAAAGATAAATAAGCACTGGTGCTTTGATCAAAGAAGAACAATAAGTGAGAAAATCTTTAGGAAAGCATGAAGATTTAAAAAAATGACTAGATTGGCCATCAGTATATGGAAGACTGAGGGGCAGAATTATAAAGCTTGGAAAGCTTGGAAATACTCTGGGTCATGATTAAAAATAATAGAATGGAATGAATGAAAATATAAAATTTGGTCTATCAGGAAAGGTCTTTGACAGCAAAAGTTATTGATACGGAGAGTTTTTCAAGGGTAAGAGAAGCAGCTTCATCACTGGGACCTTAGAAATGAACACTGGACAAAACCAGCAGTGCAGGGTAGACAGTGGGCAAGCAGGTTTGATGACTTGTTAGGTTCTTAATTTTTGGTTTCTCTGAATTTATGATTTTTCTACATTGCATCTTTTAAGTTATGACCAGCAATGTTCTCATTGCCTCTTGTAGCAGGAGTTTATTTTTTTACAATATATTTGCTTTTCCATGGGCCTGTTTATCAAGTTTCGGGAAACACACACCTGGAACTTAATGGTTTAGATTTCGTATCTAAGGCTCATGAATGATAGTCACAAGAGAAATGAATTGTAAAATAAGCCCAAGTAAAACTGGTTACAATTAGATATTAGTCCAATTTCCTTTTGAACTAGTTCTGCTGATAATGCAGAGGCTCTCCTATTTTTAAGAGCTTTTATATTCCAGATATTGTACTATGGACCTTTATACGCATTATTTAGTTTAGGCCACATTAATGTCCACCTGGGACTTCCCAGGTGGTGCTAGTGGTAAAGAAGCTGCCTACTAAGGCAAGAGACTTAAGAGACTTAAGTTTGATCCCTGGGTCAGGAAGATCTCCTGGAGAAGGGAATGGCATCCCACTCCAGTATTCTTGCCTGGATAATCCCAAGGGCAGAGGAGTCCAGTGGGCTACAGTCCATGGGGTCGCAGAGTCAGACATGACTGAAGCAACATAGCACCAATAGTCCAACACCATGGAGTAGGGTAATGCTCTTATTTTCCCATATATGGAAGTGGAGGTTTAGAGATGTGTTGATATCAAGGCTCTTGCTCTTTCTATGATGACTATAGGGAGAGCAGATTGTCCAGGGCAAAATCAGGTTCTGCTACTCTTGATTACTAAGAGCACCACGCCCTGAATACAATGGAGGACTCTGACGGGACTGGAAAACTTAGTGCCTTCAGGCTACAGCTAAACGGGGTAGAGAAGGGTTTCTCATTTTGGTGGTGCAGGGAGACACAAGGGTACTTCCATCCTGGCACGGTAAAAGAGAATTGCTCCTTGTTTAAAGTGAAATCCTATTGCAAGCTTATCCCATGGATAGTTTCTTGGGAGACAAGATTCTCAAAGCAAAATGAGCCAGGCTGCGAAGAGGGTGAAGGAGTATTCCAGCGTTCCCAGGGCTGGGTGGGCAGCTGTCATGACTCTCCAGGTTAGGGGTCTGGTGGAAAGATCACCTTCTAGTGCTCAGACAGAATTACACCACGTGGCCTGTGGATGTCTGGGGTCTGGGGAAGTGTGCTCACAGAGACTAGTCAGAAGCCTGCTTCCCTCATCTCAGTGTTAAGGCAGGCTCTCTTGCCTAACAGGGAGTGTCTCATTAAGGAATGTCAGGGAAGAGACTGGTGTCTGGGCCCCGTACCTCTGTTCTCTGTATCACTGAAGTAGTGATACAGAGCCTGCTGTTGGATGGATTATCCTTGTTAACAGGTGTTATCGACTCTGCTTTCCTGTATGCTTTCAGAATTCAGGCGAAATAACTTGGGTGCCCTGTCTATTGCCTAGTTACAATAATAGATAAGCATACTTTATTGATAAAAATTGAGAAGGATTTGATCTATAGTAAGCAAAAGGAGCTAATTTTGGAGGAAAGGATGGGTCAAAGAAACGATGATGGGTGTGACATTAGCAGAAGTATATCATGCTCAAGTGTGGTGTGTTTTGTCTTCCATGATGCCCCTCCCAAATTCCCAACTACATTATTTCAGGAAATCCCGCAGCAGTGCACAGTTTCCCAATCATGATGTGTAAATGCTTCTCCAAATTTGTCTTCTGGCAATATGTTAACAGTTACATCCTGATTCGGTGCTGAAGCTGAAACTCCAGGACCTTGGCCACCTCATGTGAAGAGTTGACTCACTGGAAAAGACCCTGATGCTGGGAAGGATTGGGGGCAGGAGGAGAAGGGGATGACAGGATGAGATGGCTGGATGGCATCACCGACTCAATGCACATGAGTTTGGGTTAACTCCGGGAGTTGGTGATGGACAGGGAGGCCTGGCGTGCTGCGATTCATGGGGTTGCAAAGAGTTGGACACGACTGAGCGACTGAACTGAACTGAACTGAATCAGTATCTATGTAATGGAATTTTGTTAACTATATTTTTAAGGGAAAAAGTAGAGTAGTATTTTCCAAAGTTGCTTGAGGCCAACTCTTTTCCATTTGATCAGAATTTGCAATTTTTAATGAAAAAATCAGAAGTCTATTTTAAGGAATTTGAGAATGACTACTTGTTCTGATTTTGTTTTCAAAATAACACTCAAGATAAGATTACTAGGTTATGGGTAAAGCATGTAGCAGTGCAAAGCTTTATTTGATTTTCCTATTTGATTATGGCACCACTCCATCAGGGCTGAGCACCCACTGCTGCTGTGATTCAATGTTCCCAATAAAAATGACTGTTGAGTTCAGAATATTAAAGTTTTAATCCCCTTATATGCTGAAGAAAGACAAAACTTCAATATAACAAAGTGAGTGAGAATTTCAACTAATAAAAGCTGACAGTGGGCAAATTTACTCATGCTTACCTAAAAAAGGGGCTTAATAGAATATACTATCCACCCAAGTGCTGCAAAGGGCAGCACTATAAAATTCGAAAGGTATTTTAATAAATTACTTTTGAGTCTGCGTGTTATGTGTGTGTAAGTAATGCTTACCAGTACCGTTGTTCCTATGGTAACAATTCTAGCAACATGAAAAGATATGAATAAGATCGGCTCTTAAGAATCCATTTTTGAAGTATCATCAGATAAATCTATATGTTACTCTCTAGCTCTAATCATTCATCTTTTCTTTTTTAAGAACAAGGTTTTCTCAAAATTATAGATCCATAGGTTACAGAAAAACAATCGAGGGCTTGAAGTTCTTTCTGCTTCTCACTTGTCCAAGGACAACCTGAGTTTGACCTCTTATCTTAAAACGCACTTGAAGCATAGGAATATATCCTACCATGCCTACTGCGGTTTTCTGTAAGGAAAAATTATATTCCCCAAGCAATCTGAGGCTGACAAAAATCAAATAAGTGATTCTCTGATTCAGACCCTGGACCTTGGACTCATAACACAGGTACATTCAGCAATAAGTGATAAAACTCTGAAAAGAGTTCCGGTACTCAAGTGATCTGCTTCTCAAGAGACAAATGAAAGTTCATATGAAATAGTGATCTGCTTACAGTGACTTATTTCTCCTTATTTTACTAATGTTCATATTTGATTGATTGAATCTGTCTCCACCTCCAAGCATTTTGCCAAATGGAAACATTCTATTTCATCTGTCTTAGTAAGTGTCTGCTTCCTGGCATGGGAGATCAATAAAAAGTCTTATTGCTAAGTCTCTCATGGTTGGTCTACATTGCAGGGTGATTTGGTTTTCTGGCCACATTTTCAGTATCCTTAACTCAGCCAGCCATAGATTTATTTCCATCTTTAGTACCCTCTGGAAAATGTACCTATGTAAGCCCTCTCATAAAAAGATGAATAATGTAAATTTATCAAGCAGTAGCTAAGAAGAGTCTTAATTTCTCCATGGTGTTTTCAGTGCTTCAGACTAGTAGAAATGAAGGTGAGCTGCTTACCTGGTGCCACAGGGGCTGCTTTGAACTCTGGATGGATGTGCTGTGAGAGAGCTATGGGTCCCCGGGCGCAACACTGACCTGAGCTGTCTGTGTGTTCATCGCTTGACAATGATCCTTTCCCGAGATACCAAACTAGATCCAGCCACTCAGAATTACTGCCTGGACACTGCTTCTTCTCTGGCTCTCAGTAATTCTGCTCAGTCCTCACGCAAGACAGCTCCTCAAGCACCTTCAAGGACATTCCCTAAGAAACTGCATGCTGATTCTCTATTTCAAACTGCTGCTAGCTGAGCTGGGTCCTGATGTACCTTAGGAGTGCCCCCAAGAAAGAAACCCTAGTCAATGACACATGCTGTTGAACCTAATGAATTATGCAGCCTAATGCCATGTGTTCTTACAGCCCCATGATATTCCTGAGAAAGTATGGGAACAAAAAAGCATGAAAACAGTAGAAGCAATTAATATCACCTCCTGAGCCTACCTTAAATATGTTAAATGAAACATTTCTAAATAGTTTATATCTTTTTAAACTTTTTTTAAAGAGCAATTTGAGGTTCACATGTATTTTTTTTTTTAAGAGATAATATCTGGCCTTCTACATTCAAATCACTACTAGCCTAAATATTTTCATTCTTTGCCCCGATTACTCAATGATTTCTTTTTCATCAACAATATTAGAACATTGGCTTTATGTTATCAAATGCAAAATAATTTGCATTATTCAAATAGCAAGTATTTCTCATGTTTTTCAAATGTGTTAACCTATATAGTCACAATAATATTAATGGAAGTAAACCGAATAGCTTATTTTAATTAGCTATCCATTCTACTATGTCTGCCTAATGTCACAAGTAACATTTCATGCATCTTAATAATAAATTTAAGAAGCAGCAAAGATACAAGTATATGTTATTTGTACATTATCAAAGGAGTACATTTTTAAAAACAAAATCCATATGGTGCCACAAAATATTAAAATATAAAATTCCTTAGGCGTAAATTAAGAAAAAATGAAGCATAAAGTATAGATTAGTGAGACAAAGCATATATTGAATCTGATCATAGAAAACTGTCATGGAAGGGGAGGCGAGAATGAATAAGAAGGGGTGAAATGAATACTTGTTGTGGAATGAAAAACATTTTGGAGCTTTGATATCTGCAGGAGACAGATGGCAAAACATGCTTGCTTCCACAGATCATAAGCTTCATTTTAACAAAACTGAAGAGAGACGGCAAGGCAAAAGGGCTGGCCTACTTTTTTTCAAGATGAACACTTAGGAATTGACTCCCTTGACTCTGACTGCCAGTTCATTCTGATGTAGGCAGGCTGAGCTCAGGGTGGGGGAGGGACTAGAGTCTGCTGATACCAAGCAACCATGTGGGTTCTTTTTTTTTTTTTTTTTTTGAGAGAGGCAAAGACAACTGTCATAGTGATGCTGGTAACATGTAAACCTACAGACTCCTCCTCCTAAGATAACAAGACCTCCAAATTCATAAGGAGTCAATACAACCTGGGTGCAGACCAGCGGTGCTCAAACTTTAGAGTGCATGAGTCAAGTGGCAGCTCAGAGAAGTAATAGTTCTTTAGCCCCACCCTCATAGATTATGATTCAGGAGTAAATCTAGGGAGCTGTCTTGCATTTTTAAAACATTTCAGTTGACCCTGATGCATGGTAATGAAACACAGTCTTTATAAATCAGGTAGGCTTGGGTTCAGACTCGTTCATTTGCTCTGAGAACTCAATAGGCACTTAACTTTGCACATGGCCAGAATAAATACATTTCAGAGATGTTAATCTGCTGCTATCTTCAGACCAAATTGTATATAGAAACTGCCTAAAGTGCACTAAATCAAGGAGTGTTCTAGAAAAGCTAGAATTCTAGAGGCAGATATACTGTGAAGGAAACCCAATTCCGCTTTCTTTGTCAGAAGCAAATGTGAGCTTCCTGGGGAAAGCTTGCAGAAGAATCTGAAGAGTCTATAAAGTCTGTAAATACTCCCTGAATGGAAGCACATAGTTATTAGCCTGTGTCTCCCTGGTGTCATAGAGCCCACGTTTTCGGAGACTGTGGCATGGTAAGGACTTGGCTATATTTTTAGCAGGACCTTCCCAGATGAAGGGAGTCTGGCAGCTGCGTGCCCCTCAGGGAAGCCAGGGGCAAGAGAAAAGCCACATGCTGCCTATCTGCTCCTGCTGTGGGGAGCCATCGCATTGCCATTCATTTCAACATACCTGTTAAATAAACCGGGGACTTTCTGTAGCTTCCTGTGGTCTTTTCCTGCCATTCCTAGTTCACAGGAAATGCTGCATACATGGCCACACTTACTGCAGATATATTTTGTGCATAACTTGGCAACTGAGGCATAGAAACACTGTCACCTATTCATTCTACTCCATGGCTTGGTTGATCTGTTTACCAGGTTGCCTACTGGTGATGTAATTCTTTGCCCTGGAGTAAACCAAAGAGGGCAATGTTTCTTGTTTCAGGGAAAGAGCAATCCTAACCAAGTCACATCAAGCACTCACTTCATTATAATTTGGCTTTAGTAGATGCAGATTTAAATATTTAGGAATAGGTGCAATATGAAATACAAAAACCATTGTAGACAGAGGATGGACCAATTCCATTTTTCAAAAGCACAATTAAAATTAGATAGCCAGTGGAAATTTACTGTATAACTCAGGCAGTGCAAATCTGGTGCTCCGTAATAACCTAAAAGGGTAGAATGTGGGAGGGAAGTTCAAAAGGGAGGGAACATATGTATCAGTTTAGTTCAGTCGCTCAGTTGTGTCCGACTCTTTGCAACCCCATGAATCACAGCACGTCAGGCCTCCCTGTCCATCACCAACTCCCGGAGTCTACTCAAACTCATGTACATCGCGTCGGTGATGCCATCCAGCCATCTCATCCTCTGTCATC
>SJYQ01004476.1:357965-384471 GCA_006410935.1 Redunca redunca
TCCATCCTTTCCCTTTGGACATAGCATCACCAAGCCAGAACAAAAGAAAACTTTTTGTTCAAGGAAACATTTATGTTCAAGGAAACCTTTAATAACGATTTTCTAGTAGAAAGAAAGCTACTGCAGTGAACCCACACTCCAAATTATTGCAGTATTCAATCTTTGACCTCAAAAGAAACAATAGGATTCTCAAATCAAAAGGAAAATAAATTTCAACTAAATTACAGTAGTCCCACATATAGTGAGCTTTGCAGCCTCTATTTCCCTTTTTTTTCTTCTCTCTGTTCAATTCATTATATTCCCTTTCATCAGACATCTAATAGTCCTGTAATACATCAGTGTTTCGTGTCTCTGATTGATAAAATCAGCACTTCAAAGTGGTTTGTTGCTTTTAACTCATTTAAATAGCAGTCAAAAGAAATAATTTTATCCGCGTTGGTTTATTTTTGAAATTAGATTGTATGGCCCTTGCAGTTTGTAAGGCCCACGAGGCTATGTCCCTTCATTGTTGGTCTTGTCTTCTTTGTGGTCGCATTTAGCTTTTAACACATTTCAATATCGATGTGGTTTTGTTTCAATTTAAAAACTAGTTTATTCTTAACATGAGAAATAAAACAATCAAGAGTTTTGGAGTTTCCAAATCTTTGAAGAATCCTGGGGTTTATTAGAGCATAGTTATGAAAATACCTGGAATAGATTGTCTCTAAGGAACTTTTGCAAGCTAATATTCTGTGACTCTGGTATATGTGGTTACCATATACCACACACCATATATATTTATAAGATACTTATATAAATCACATGGTGGGAATGAGGGAGAGAGTTATGGGAATACTGAAAGAATTACAAATCCAAAGAATTTAAAATCATAAAGACCTTAAAAGGCTACTTCCCTCCTCTGATTATTTTATAGATGAGAACATTGAGGGCCAGAGAGAAAGGGAGTAATTTGTTCTTTCACTCAAAAAGGTTATAGTCTGGTGAGATTACAATGTATCTCTGGACCGCTGTCCCATGCACAGATTAAATATGATTATCGCAATTGTGATTTGTTCTGCTCTTGCCCTATCCATGTGTGTTAAGAGCTATGAAACAACTAAGATTTTGCCCTAAGTTAACAAGGGAGCCATCCTCAAATCCATGGATGCTGGCAGAAGACAGGAGACTCCAGGGCCAACGACAAAGGATGTCTATGCATGGCACAGCAAGCGGCATGAGCTTACTTTTTCAATCTCCTCTGAAGGTCCAGTCTCAGGAGGATAATGTGGATGAGCTGCACATAGGGGAATGGTGTCACAGCTGAGTCCGAGGCTTAGAAAGCCCGAATCTTTGGTAATGACATGCAAAGAAACCAGCCTAACTTTTGCTCTGGGTCTCTACCTGCCAAAGCTCTTTGCCACACAACATTCTTGAAAAGACTGAGAATCAAGGTAGCTGGTTCCTAGGCTCTCAAGAGTACCAAAACACGACACCCACAAGCTGTCTTGGAGCAATAATGACGCTTCTCCACTAGGTTAGTGATGACGGACCTTACAAGGCATGGAATGAAAATGACTTCCAGGTAATGGCAGTTATTCCTAGAGTGAATATGTGTTCCAGTTGTATTTGGCAAGCCTGGTATAGACCAAGTGATACTTTTTAATTTGTTTTAGCGCCGTGTCTAACTCTCAATAGTGTCCTATTTTAGTACGTAAATTGTATAGCCACCTATAGTTCACCGTGGAAAAACGCACAATTTTTGAAAAACAATCCCTTCCAGATAAAAAAATTTTTCATTGATCATGACAATATGCCTAAGAATTTCTGATGAATCTTAGCAAATTCCCCAGTTTTTATGTACAAAGAAAAGTTTACTTGTTTATAGAAGGGTTTCTGAGAAAGATCTTCAAATTTCCTTTAAAAGTGTTATTTGAGTTTTGTTTGTAGGTAATTCTCTCCATCTGTCCATATGCAAAATAAAACATCTTTGAAAATGTTACACACAGATTAAATTATCTTTGATATAACTTTATATTCCACACAAAGCCCTATGACTGAAATGGAATTTTACACATTTATACTTAGATTCATTTATTAAAAAGTCTCTCTCTCCATCTGGTTATGGCATTCTGCTAACAGGTATCAGCAAGTCTCCTGATCTAAACTGCAAAATTTAACCCAGAGATTCCCAAACATTTTGCATTTTTAGTACCATTTCAAATACTAAATTTGTAGAAACTCATAGTCAAATATGGTGAATGAGGCCATATATTTTGCAATAGAATTCCTCCCAGAGTCCATCAACGTTCCTACATAGGTTTAGGAAAGCACCCACGGTTGCTGCAATTCAGTTCCTTCTGTAGTGACTCTTCCTCCTCATACAATTTTCATTGACCTGACTGCTCTCTCACAGACCCACGAGGGGCAAGTTTTATGGGTCTACTGTGTGTTTGCCTTGACATGCGTCTGTGCTTGTTTGCTCTTACTCATAGCAGACCGTGTCCTGTTCTCCATGCATCTCACAGCCTGTTACGCTTAATTTTTCATTGACCTTAATAGCATGTGTGTTTGGTTTTAGCAAAAATTAATATGGGTTGCTGAAGTAAAAACAAAACAAAAATTGCAAAGAGTTTGTGTTTCAGCCCGCACCAATTGTTGTGACTCTTACACTAACAATGTGTTTCTAAAATATTTAACCAAACTGCCCATAAAGACAAAGAAGAAAGAAGGGATATCATTAGGAAAGCCTAGGGGACTGTAACCCAAGGTCACTCTTTTCTAACATAAACTCTCATGAATTTTTTCTTAGCTACTCATGCCTTTATACCTTATTGCATTATATATTTATAATTTTTGAAACAAACTAAAAGTGCTTCCCAACTACTTGATGACTATAAAATTTCTAGGAAAATGTAACAGGTTTGTCTTGTAACTTGGGAACAACATGCCGCAGTCTGAAGATCACAGGCTTGAAATGTTAAGTTTGCTTGGTTGTAATTCAAAAGGGAGATAGGGTTCTAATAATTTCCCTCTTTACCTTGAATTCCATACCACGATGTTTCTCATACCTTATTCCTAACATGACATCCATCTATCTATTCATCCATCCAATGTACATGATTTCATCTTTCTGAATCTGTCAGCCTATCCATCTAGGCATATATCTACCTTTTTGTCTGTCTGGCCATCCACCCATATATGATTCTATGTCTGTCTTTCAAGTTCCATGTACGTCTTTCTGTCTATCTCTCTGTCTGGGTAGACACTTCATTTCTTAAATAGCTGGATGTAAACAATATTAACTCATATTAGTTACCCCTGCCAACATGATTCAACATTTATTCCTACAGAAGAGCTGTTCTGTTGCTCTTAAGGTAATCATTGTTTTTGCTCTCAGGTTTTATTCTTATATATGGCAGATTAAAGATACCTGGAAACAGAAACAGCCACACTGAGGAAGGATTTTGGTAGCAAGAGAGAGTTCCATGAAGTAGATCCTTCCCAGGGGAGGGCGGAATAAAAGGAGATGAGCATGAGGACCCTCTCTGTGATAGCCATTTCCTGCCCACTATTCTTCCAGTCATCAGGACAACTTTGCTGAGGACTTACCCAGCATCCTTGTGTCAGTCTTCTGAGCTAGGCACTATTTTTATTCCTTTATAGTTGAGGAATCTAGGTTTTATAATATTAAGTAGCTTGCTCATATTCACATGGTTATAATTCTCAGACTCAGATATAATACAAGTCAGGCTGGCTTCAAAGCTCTTGCTTTTAAATATTACTAAACTCTTGACCTTCCATTTATTTCATGACAGGAATAGTCCTGACTTTTTCCATATCTTTCTTGCAACCAGTGCTAAATTAAGGGAAAGTCAGATTAAGGGTAGGTTATTCTGGCATTTTCCAGAAAACCAATGCATAAGTGGCACTAAAATAAATCTATGGATTGTAAGAAGTGGAGAAAACTG
The DNA here is from genome assembly GCA_006410935.1 of Redunca redunca. NCBI lineage: Eukaryota > Metazoa > Chordata > Mammalia > Artiodactyla > Bovidae > Redunca > Redunca redunca. The sequence continues at coordinate 361,913 of SJYQ01004476.1, forward strand.
TATCAAAATTTGCTTCTGCCTCTGGGAAGAATACTCCGATGAACAGCCACACTGAGGGAAGAGGCTCTAAAGGATTAAGGGATTATGCTTAAGCAACAAATGTCATCTGACTACTTTGAATGGGAGGTAGGTCTAGATCATTCCTAAGCCTTTATTTGGTTGAACAGGATATAAAGCTTTGGGGCTACATTGTAGGTTAGGTGAGTTAATAGATTCAATGCCAAGAGATAACTGCCAGCAGTATGCCAACAGCCTCCTGGTGAAGTGTGGTCCTTCACCAGGGGTGGGGTCTCCCATGAATCTGAATGACACGAAGCTGTAATCAAGTAGCTTGAGTGCTAATTCTTCAGTTGAAGTCCTAAGATTTTAGTGACGTTGGTACTAACATCACAGAGCTGACAAACAGAATCACGTAACTGGTAGACCCTACCCTAACTTCAATCTTGAGTCCAAGATACGGAAACAGAGTCACCAATCCTGTATCTCTTGCTCTAGCAACCCTCCATAGCAGTTCACTTAGTAACCCAGGACATATGGGGCCCTACCTTATTCTGGGCCTAAAAGCACTTTTTTACCAACACCATTTTGAAGTTGTCCAGATAAGACACCCCAAATGAGGTCAGTTGACACTGCATATATACTCCTTCCAAAGTAGCTTTGTCACTGGAGTTACTTCAGTGACAATTCTAGCATATTACACCTTTAGTAGTGCCACACTCTCTCAAGATGTGTACACACACACACACACACACACACACACACAATCTCTCTATGTATGTGTATATAAACATACACACACACACGAACTACATAATAAAGATATAAGCTCTTTATTTTAAATATGCTGATATTGATTATTAATTTTCTTCCTCATAGTCATCTCTTGGTTTGCTATCCTCACCCCCTTTTTTTTGCATGAGGGAATGGACGTTCTGAGGGACTGGATTTTGTCTCTAAGATGATACAATAAGAAAGCTGCAGAGTATATTCAAACACTGGGTGTCTATGCTATTCCCATTACATCATGTTGCTGCTGGGAAATTCCTCCCTAAGGCAGGCTGCATAATCTGAAAGACCATAGATTTCTGTCTCTGCTTAGGGCAGAGTCAGAAATGTGAATTTGAGGTTAGCTTTGAGAATATAAGTCTTGGTTTTCAGTATATGAGGGTTTTGTTTGAAAGTTTCACGGTGACATAGTTCGTGAAAACCCCATGGGGTTGTGGGAAGCATTGAATATATCAGTGTAGGTTCTCATTAGAGTGTCTGGCATATAGTATGTGCTTGATAAATATTAGTTAAAAATATGACAAGAACATCAATGAAAAAGAAGCAGAGTAGGGAAAGATATTAATATTTCCCCCATTAGCATCTGTAAGAGTCCTTAACTAGTCTCCTATTCACTTAAGGGGAAGAGTAGAGCTATTCTGGACTTTTTTCTCCTTTATTAATTTACTGGTTAAGAATATACAGAACTTTTACTTGTTAACTTTTAAAAACCATTCTTGTTTATTTCAGGTTTATGGGGAATTGCTAATTTGAGCTCAGTGAGTCTAACAGCAAAAATGGAAAACAAAACCTATAGACACCTGCTGTCATTTAAGGAAATATAAAATGCTTCAATTTTATTTTAGCCAGTGGGAAAATATAGTAAAATTATATGCACAAAAAAAACAGATTTGTGTAGCAAATATATTTCTAATGGGCTTCCCAGGTGGTTCAGTGGTAAAGAATCTGCCTGCCAACGCAGGAGCCACAGGAGATGCAGGTTCAACTCCTGGGTCCGGCAGATCCCCTGGAGAAGGAAATGGCAACCCACTCCCATGTTCTTGCCTGAAGAATCCCATGGACAGGGGAGCCTGGAGGGCTGCAGTCCATGGGATTGCAGAGTTGGACATGATGGAGCACCCACGCAGTGACTGTGTTTCTAAAATGTAACTAAATGAAATGTTTGTGTTACCACAATATAGTGCTGTGATTTCAAGCTTGAATAAGTCACTCAATCCCTGTGAGCCTCTGTTTCCTTATCTATAGAGTGGGGCTGCACTTAGTATCTAGAGAATCAGATGAATTAACCATTATATGTTATTATTTTTAACATAATTACCTGTTTTGTTTTCTATAAGATTCTTCATCCTCTCCCCTATGTGACTTCTGATGTGATAGTTAAGGGATCAGAAAATCAGTTCTATAACTTTGTTAATAGGACATGTATTCTTTCCTACTTTCTCTCTCACAACTACTCCCCACATACACACACACCACCATTGAGATGAATACCTTCAGAACAGTGGCCTGGCCCAAAGATTTCAACTGGATGATGGGAACTGCAGTGTTGAGGCAGTCAGCATCAGACACTTTTTATTTTATTTTTAAAATTTAATTTATTTATTTTTTGAGCAAGTCACTTTATTTCTTTGGAGTTCAGTGTCCTCATCAGTTAAAAAAAGGCATTAGACTAGATGACTGCCTAAGATCTCTTTCAAATCTTACATCTTTTGATATTGCAAACACCTTTTTAGACAGATGGAAGCAGAAGGTAGGAATCCAAGAACAACTTCTCTTGTTTAGTGCTAGAGCCTATTGGAAATACGGGGAATAAATGGCAAGTTGGTTTGAAGACTTTGAAGGATATTCACTCTTTCTCCCTCATAACTGAATTAAACACACATTGGGTGACTCTGCAGAACTTGTCTACAAATGGAAGGAAGAAATACTGTCTTGTAAAACTAGGCTCCTCTTATCATAATCCTTCATTTTTAGTCAAATTGCTTATAGAAATGATAGATGTTCATGATCACCTTACTTAGGAGATGTCACCATTTATTTTATAAAAATAGAGCAAATTAGATTATAGTTAGAACTATTACTTGAAGGCTAGGGATGTATGGGGGAGATAAAAACAATATTTCTCAAAATAATTAAGAATTTAATATATGTGAAGTCAAGTGGGCCTTAGAAAGCATCACTACGAACAAAGCTAGTGGAGGTGGTGGAACTCCAGTTGAGCTATTACAAATCCTGAAAGATGATGCTGTGAAAGTGCTGCACTCAATATGCCAGCAAATTTGGAAAACTCAGCAGTGGCCACAGGACTGGAAAAGGTCAGTTTTCATTCCAATCCCAAAGAAAGGCAATGCCAAAGAATGCTCAAACTACTGCACAATTGCACTCATCTCACACGCTAGTAAAGTAATCTTCAAAATTCTCCAAGCCGGGCTTCAGCAATACATGAACCATGAACTTCCAGATGTTCAAGCTGGTTTTAGAAAAGGCAGAGGAACCAGGGATCAAATTGCCAACATCCACAGGATCATTGAAAAAGCAAAAGAATTACAGAAAAACATCCATTTCTGTTTTATTGACTATGCCAAAGCCTTTGACTGTGTGGATCACAATAAACTGGAAAATTCTGAAAGAGATGGGAATACCAGACCACCTGACCCGCCTCTTGAGAAATCTGTATGCAGGTCAGGAAGCAACAGTTAGAACTGGACATGGAACAACAGACTGGTTCCAAATAGGAAAAGGAGTACAGTCATGGCTGTATATTGTCACCCTGCTTATTTAACTTCTATGCAGAGTACATCATGAGAAACGCTGGACAAGAAGAAGCACAAGCTGGAATCAAGATTGCCAGGAGAAATGTCAAGAACCTCAGATATGCAGATGATACCACCCTTATTCCAGAAAATGAAGAGGAACTAAGAAGCCTCTTGGTGAAAGTGAAAGTGGAGAGTGAAATAGTTGGCTTAAAGCTCAACATTCCGAAAACGAAGATCATGGCATCTGGTTCCATCACTTCATGGGAAATAGATGGGGAAACGGTGGAAACAGTGTCAGACTTTGTTTTTCTGGGCTCCAAAATCACTGCAGATGGTGATTGCAACCAATACAATATTGTAAAATTAAAAAAAAATAAATGATAAATGGTTAAAAAAAAAAAGCAGAGACATTACTTTGCCAACAAAGGTCCATCTAGTCAAGGCTATGGTTTTTCCAGTGGTCATGTATGGATGTGAGAGTTGGACTGGAAGAAAGCTGAGCACGGAAGAATTGATGCTTTTGAACTGTGGTGTTAGAGAAGACTCTTGAGAGTCCCTTGGACTGCAAGGAGATCCAACCAGTCCATCCTGAAGGAGATCAGCCCTGGGATTTCTTTGGAGGGAATGATGCTGAAGCTGAAACTCCAATACTTTGGCCACCTCATGCGAAGAGTTGACTCATTGGAAAAGACTCTGATGCTGGGAGGGATTGGGGGCAGGAGGAGAAGGGGACGACAGAGAATGAGATGGCTGGATGGCATCACCGACTTGATGGACATGAGTTTGAGTAAACTCTGGGAGTTGGTGATGGACAGGGAGGCCTGGTGTGCTGCGATTCATGGGGTCGCAAAGGGTCAGACATGACTGAGCGACTGAACTGAACTGAACTGAAGAACTTGGTGGAAATAAAGAATCACCTTAAATATCATCATGCCACTCAAATATTTTCATATCTCTAATTCAAACTTACCAGCCTTAAATCTAGGCAATAAAATGAATATATATGACCAGTTAAATTTTCTTTAGTTACCACATTTCAATCTGAATTAGATATAATCAAGTTCAAAATAGCCCAATTTATAGGAAAGTTTTCCAATTGAAAAACTTCCCCCCAAGTTAATTTTTAGGAAACTAGTTAAAAATTCACACACTTGTTTGGAGTGTGAATCTTTTTACTGACCTTGTTTCAAAGAAATTCCATATCACTTCTGGTCTTTTATATCTAATTATATGAGTGATGATGAGCTTGAAGAACAATAATATGATTAAGACATGTGCTACAGTTCTGTAATTTGAAAGATCTTTAAAATCTTGTCAGGAAACATGATAGGTATCTGCTTCAAAGAGTGCTGAAAAGCAATGATGAGAGGGGAACAGTTACATTAAAATGTGTGGTTAAAATGCAACTACTAGTTGCCTTGCATGGCATCTTCTATGCTGTGTATCATTCAATACCTTGGGGTTTCCCTGGTGGCTCAGATGCTAAAGCGTCTGCATGCAATGAGGGAGACCTGGGTTTGATCCCTGGGTCGGGAAGATCCCCTGGAGAAGGAAATGGCAACCCACTCCAGTACTCTTGCCTGAAAGATTCCATGGACGGAGGAGCCTGGTAGGCTACAGTCCATGGGATCACAAAGAGTTGGACATAACTGAATGACTTCACCTTAACATAGTATTAACACCTTAACACAGTATTAATAACTAAGCAACTGGAAGGCTTGACTTCTCTCTATAAGCTCTCTCTTTGGGACATTAAAAAGCACTACATGAGCTCCAGAACATTTTTTTAAAGCAGGTTACAAGAATATTTCCTTTCTGATAGCATCTCAGGTGTCTAAGTACACAAGTTTGACAGATTCATCAACCTGATCTTAAAGCTAATGCATAAATGACCTGCCTGCTGAGAAACCGGTATGCAGGTCAAGAATCAACAGTTAGAGCTGGACACAGAACAACAGGCTGGTTCCAAATCGGGAAAGGAGTATGTCATGGCTATATATTGTCACCCTGCTTATTTAACTTCTATGCAGAGTAAATCATGAGAAATGCTGGACTGGATGAAGCACAGCTGGAATCAGGATTGCCAGGAGAAATAATAACCTCAGATATGCAGATGACACCACCCTTGTGGCCGAAAGCAAAGAACTAAAGAGCCTCTTGATGAAAGTAAAAGAAGAGAGTGAAAAAGTTGGCTTAAATCTCAACATTCAGAAAACGAAGATCATGGCATCTGGTCCCATCAATTCATGGGAAATAGATGGGGAAACAGTGGAAACTGTTAGACTTTATTTTTTTTTGCTCCAAAATCACTGCAGATGGTGACTGCACCAATGAAATTAAAAGACGCTTGCTCCTTGGAAGAGAAGTTATGACCAACCTAGATAGCATATTCAAAAGCAGAGACATTACTTTGCCACAAAGGTCCGTCTAGTTAAAGCTATGGTTTTTCCAGTAGTCATGTATGGATGGGAGAGTTGGATATAAAGAAAGCTGAGTGCAGAAGAATTGATGCTTTTGAACTGTGGTGCTGGAGAAGACTCTTGAGAGTCCCTTGGACTGCAAGGAGATCCAACCAGTCCATTCTAAAGGAGATCAGTCCTGGGTGTTCATTGGAAGGACTGATGCTGATGCTGAAACTCCAGTACTTTGGCCATCTCATGCTAAGAGTTGACTCATTGGAAAAGAAGACCCTGATGCTGGGAGGGATTGGGGGCAGGAGGAGAAGGGGATGACAGAGGATGAGATGGTTGGATGGCATCACTGACTTGATGGACCTGAGTTTGAGTAAACTCTGGGAGTTGGTAATGGACAGGGAGGCCTGGCATGCTGCAGTCCATGGGGTCGCAAAGAGTCGGACTCTACAGAGTGACTGAACTGAACTGATGTCATAAATAGCCAGGGAGGGGCATGAGAAGAGCTTATGGGTGATGGTGGATGAAGAGAGTGAGCATGGATTAAAGAGCCTGAAGTGGGAAGAGGAGAAAAGGGTAAACTTGAATTCACTATTACAGAGATCCTGCTTCTGAAATTAACAAGAGGCTATAGCAATATTCAATAGCAGTCTACCTTCCTTTTTAGATTTATTTGACGTCCCTTGAAAGTGCATTGTACATTTTATTCCAGATTGTTCTAGGATGTTAGAAAACCCTGTAGACAAAGCAATTTTTCACTTTCAATTAACATATGAGGTTGCCTGTTTCAATAGCCCCAAAACATTCATATTTCAAGTCCAGGAATGCCTGGGAAAGAGGTAGCTTGCATCATGTTTCCTGGTTTCTAAACTCAAGCGCCACATGTTGGGAATTGGGTAGGGCAGTGAGTGGCGTGGATGTGGACAACAGGATCCTCATGACTGGGAAATGGGTTTGCCAGAGAAAAAAAGGAAAATATAGGCTAAGAGTCATTGCAGGGAAGAGAAACTGACCCCAACTTTGGAGTGTACATGGAAGAAATGTAACGATATGGACCAAGACCCACTGTCTCACAAGGGATCATTTGAGACAACACGTAGGTGATTTCTGCTGATTTGAAGCATGCAAACTCACTACTGTAAATACTGGCTCATACTCCTAAATCGTTACTTTTTGAAGAAAAGAACTTACAAGGTCCAGTTGAACTTTCTCCTAGGTCAGGGGACAATCATGAGTGAATATGGATCAGATGATGCCTGGATGGCTTCCAAAGTAGAAGAGTGAAATGTTTAAGGAAGGTCTCTTCTTGGAATCACATATCTGATCACATGAAACATCACATAACTTGTTGATGAACATAAACTTTTCATATGGAGTCCCTCCTTTTTTTAATGTGTTGATTTAACTAGCTAATATATGTGGGGATAAGAAATGTCTCAGTGGATGTCATGTAAGTCCAGCATTGCTCATAATGTGTTATTTCGGACAAGTTATATACTCTAAAACTCTTGATTATTAAACTGAATTCAGAAAATATGGACACCAGGAAGCTATCCTATGCAGTTCCCTTGCAAATGATGTAATTTGCATTTAAGAAATTACATGGAAGTTAATTGCGCTGTTCTCTTGAGCTGACTAGGTTCACATCACTACATAAGACATAAGAATGTTCTGACTTGGATAAATGATTTTTCTTCTGTAAGTACAGGCTGCTTCTTTGTGTACTAATATTTCCCATAAGTAGAAGAATGGGTAGGGATGTGGGGAGCTGAATTCATTGCTTTGGGGAGGCCTTTGCAACCAAATGTTGAGCTTGGTTGGCTGGCCCAGTCTCTTGGACCCAATTGCTCCACAGCAGGCCTTTAGGATGCAGCTGGGATCTTCACTACATCTGGTTATACTGGGGATTAAGAAAGGAGGAAGGGAGATGATATTTTCCCATCTGTGGTTTGGAGGATGCCTGATTAGTTTTTGTCTGTACACAAGGGAAGAATACAGCTACTTAAGCAAATTAGCATAGACAAAAAAGTACAAGTTAATTCAGGAAGTAAAGGAATCTTCCACAATGGATTTGAAGTGTTCCTCTTTGTTTCAGCAATTTTTAGGCCTTTGAAGGTCATTGGCAAGCATACAGTGCTGTTTCCTCAGCTCAGACTGTGAGGTCATGTCAACTCTCTAGACCTGTAGGCAGCAACTTCCAAATGTAGGATTGGGCCAGCGAAGAATTCTTCTGATAGTGACACTTACTGAATCTCAAAGGGTGAGGAAGAAACAGCTAGAAAAAGTGAGATGTAGATATAGGAACTTCTGGGCTGAAGGACCCTGATGCTGGGAAAGATTGAAGGCAAAAGGAGAAGAGGGTGGCAGAGGATGAGATGGTTGGATGGCATCATCCACTTAATGGACATGAATGTGAGCAAACTCTGGGAGATGGTAAAGGACAGGGAAGCCTGGCCTGCTGCAGTCCATGGGGTTGAAAAGAGTTGGACACAACTTAGCGACTGAAAAACAACAGGCTGAAGGAATATTATGACTGAAGAAAAATCATGGTTTAAGGGAAACAGTATAAGGAGTCGGTGTTTCTGGAGAATAAAGTGAGACTTAAGGATGGAGAGAGATGAAGCTTTATGGGAGAAAACGTGGACCAGATCAAAGATGGACGTGGTAAGGAGCTCAGCCTGCTTTCTATAGGAAACAGCCGCAGGTTTTTCAAAAGGGGCGTGGCATATTCGTATTGTTTATGTAGATTTCTCCAGCAGTGTTGAGGGGGTGAGTCTGAAAGTCGGAAGCCTTGATAAGAGTCTAGGGAAGAGATGATGATAGATGTAGTGGAGAGAGGTTAGGGAGGGTAGAGAGATGGACATAGACTCTCTTTAGTTGCACTTGGATGATACCGAGGAGGTAAAATATGTAGGAGGATATTGGGGTAGCAGAGAAAGATAGCATACACCTGTCCTCTCCTACCCTGGCTGGGTGGCAGCGTCAACAAACACTTAGGAATATAGAAGACGGAAGAGGGACCTCACTAGTGGGTATCTGGAGTGGGCGGTATCTAGGGAGCAAGGAAGGGCAGATATCTTAGGCAGTTAGGCCTGCAGGTCTGAGGTTTGAGGTTTGAGAGAGAGGTTTCAGTGGGAAATAATGGACTTCCAAGTAATTAGAGTAAAAAGTAGCAACTGAAAGCATGCAAAGGAATGAGAACACCCAGGAATATGATGCACCAAGAGAGAGAAGTCTGTGGAGTTAAAGCATTTAAGGAACCAGCAAGGCATATGTGGTAAATTACTTAACTCCCTGGAAAAAAGAACTACTTGATTTTTGTGTTGTGAAACTTAACAGATGGAAACACACGTACAGTGTTTGACTCAACTTGAGGTTCACTAAATGATCCCTTTTCTTTCTAATTTCAGTCCTAGGGCTGTTTGCTTTATTACATAGCGGAGATGGTAAACTGGATTAGCATTTTAAACAAGAGAAGAAGAGACAAAGGAGTGCCATTTGTTTCTGCACCAATACTTGCACATGAAAACTATATGTAGACCAGAATGAAATGACCTGTCAGTTCAAGTTGAGTGAAAAAAGTTTCCCTTAATATTGCATCTGAAAAATGCTTACCCTTGTGATGTACAATCAAAATCTGAAACCTCCATTAGACTGTTGTGCATACATTTCTAGAAGCATTCATTTCTTCACTAAAGTCATTCTTTTATGATTTTACAGAGGAGCCAGAGGAATCTGGCAGGCTACAGTCCATAGTGTTGCCAAGAGTTGGACATGACTGAAGCAACTGAGCACGCACGCACAACATGCAATTCACAAGGGCAAGGTGATAGGGTGATTGATAATATAGTTCAAAAATAAAGGATCTTGTCAAGGATCATTCCTATGATCATCCAATTATTTGGAATAGCAGAAAAAGAAAGTCAGAGGTAAGAGCAGGGAGGTCAAATGCACAAAGGGGAAGCTTTCCTGGCTTTGTGTTCTAGACTTGGTTACCGCATGTATCCATTTCGATATAAATTCATTTAGCAAATACAGCTATCTTAAGTTGATGATAGCCATTTGTATAAAATTCCTAAACATTTAGGCTCCAGTCCCCTAACCATGAAAATTAGGAGTTTTAAGCTGTTGCTGCTGCTGCTAAGTCGCTTCAGTTGTGTCTGACTCTGTGCGACCCCATAGACGGCAGCCCACCAGGCTCCCCCGTCCCTGGGATTTTCCAGGCAAGGAGACCGGAGTGGGTTGCCATTTCCTGCTCCGATGCACGAAAGTGAAAAGTGAAAGTGTTGCCCTGAGAGTTCTATAATTTTTTCTAAAACTAAATATAAGCATTTATGATATATGGCTATCACCAACTATGCTGTAAATATGACCTAACTTTTACATGGAATAAAGACCAGTTTGACAATCTTCTCTGTGCCACCTATATATTTTCCCTTATCTTCTCTGCAGCTTTTTAAAAAAAGGTAAAAATCCAGTCCTGTGCTAGAGGCAGCTCAGTTGCCTGCAGCTCTGCACTCCATCGGAGAAAATGGGGTCTCCCAGGCCCACAGCTGCTGCTGCTGACAGGCGACTGATTGCATCCATGCCCATACGTTGGGAGTTTTTTGCTTGATACGAGTTTGCTCCTGAAGAGTGATGGTGTGGAACTGAAGTCAGCAGTCAGCCACTGTGGAGTTGGTTGCTCCTTCTGAAATTGAAATAAATTGGCCGAGGGAATGTGCAGAACAGCAGTTGGTGAATTTAACATGGAGCACTGTGGGCCCACACGGATAATGACTGCATTATGCGATAGCACAGAAAAGGAAAGGGAAAACCCACTTTAAGAATATAATGGTTCTCCATATGCATCAAGGCATCAAAAATGTCAACAGACCTTTTGTATTTTAAATGCAGCAAAACAGTGCGAAGAGGGAATTTAATTAGTCTATGAATGAGTTTACTGGAACCTCCATCTCTTGCTCTTTGTACATTGCTGCTAGATTAATCTTTCTAATACAGGACTTTTAAAATGCTACTCCCCAGATAGACAGTTTATCCTTAGTGCAGAATTAAAACACTTTAAATTTTATACCCTGCTTTTTCATTACTCTTTATTATTTTCCATTAATTTTTTTCTTTATTATTATTATTATTTTTTACTTTATTTTACTTTACAATACTGTATTGGTTTTGCCATACATCAACATGAATCCGCCAAGGGTGTACGTGTGTTCCCAATCCTGAACCCCCCTCCCACCTCCCTCCCCATACCATCTCTCTTTATTATTCAACAGTCTCTACATGCCTGTTTCTCCATTCACAAAGGTGCTTCCAGATTCTAAAAAGGCTCAGAAGAACCCTAGTTGTCACCTTCACTGGAGTGGGAAAGAAGTGATGTGCCCACAGAGGCTTTAGAGGTGGAATTCAGATTCGGGTATAGGTCTTAAAATACTGAAATGCACAAGAAATTCTCTTTGACCTCCTGGAGCTCAAAATTTAGTGGAAAGAGATAGTAGAACAGATATTTATGCTATAATAAAGTGAGTAGAACATACAACAAGAATTAAAAATAGGTGATGACTAAGAGGTTGGCTGGTTTGGGAAGAATGTTATGGGAAGGACTGATGTCCTGAAAGCAGGGCTTTGGATTCAGATTCTGGACTTTGGATTTGGATTCTGACTTTGGATTCAGAAATCTGAGGTTTGAATCCTTGTTCAACCATGTTGGGTGTGTTACATTAATACTCTAAGCCTGGTGTTTCTATGTAAAGTGGGATACTTATTAGAGAATTTTTTTATTTTATGAGAGATTTTGTGTGCCCTCTTAATACATAGAGAGAGGGCTTCCCTGCTAGCAAAGGGGGGCTTACCTCAGATGGTAAAGACTCTGCCTGCAATGCAGGAGACTTGGGTTCGATCCCTGGGTTGGGAAGATCCCCTGGGGGAGGGCATGGCAACCCATTCCAGTATTCTTGTCTGGAGAATCCCCATGGACAGAGGAGCCTGGCTGGCTATAGTCCATAGGCTTGCAAAGAGTTGGACAGGACTGAGTGACTAAGCAGAACCAGTATTTTTGCCTGAGAATCTCATGGACAGAGAAGCCTGGCGGGCTACAGTCCACGGTGTCACAAAGAGGCGCACGTGACTGAGCAACACAGCACACGGCAATGCACAGAGGAAATACTTTGTTTCCTTACTAGTCGGTTAGCTCTCCTCCATTGTGCCTTGTGCACATCACTGCCAGGGTAAAATCCCAACCACGTCTCCGAGAGAACGCTAAGACCAACCCTAAATTTATCTGGGCTTCCTGGCCTTCATGCTCCATCATTCCCGCAGACATGGTAACACTGCTAACAGCAAGACCACCAGCAACAGCGATAGAAAATAGTAACTGCAGATACGGACCAAAGACCAGCGTGTTTGGCTATCGCGTGTTTTCCGTAAATGATCACAGTCCATATCTGACTCTGAGGTGGACGTTATTATTTCCATTTAAATGCCAAAGGGTCTGAGACTCAAACAGTATACATGACATTTCCAAGGTCATCTAGCTAGTCAGTGACAGAACCAGGTATCAAAAAGATCTTTCTCACTTCGGAGATTGTACACTACCGTTTCCATATCTCTAGAGCCTACCTCTAGTGATATTACAAGCCTGTCTTGTAATTTTCAGAGTATGGCAAAGAGAGAAACCTTGCAGGAACTGAGTATAGATTTCACTGACTGACAGATACATGGTCTCAGAACTGCTCTAGAAATTCTCAAAGCGGCCCTAAATTGTGGAAGGGCAGACTTCAGAAGTGAGCCTTGAAGGTGTGCTGAGTAATAAAAGGAGAATAGTATACTATGTTAAACCTTTTAGGGGAATTCTAGCATCTCCCAGATTTCCAACGAAAATTTTTAATTACAATCTAAGAAAATTACTAATGTCCTCCAACATCAGTGGGTCAAAAGCTATGCTGACGTTATGGTTTCTGTCAGAATAACAAAACATTTCTGTGCACAAGTTAGCTTATTGTTTCACTCTTAAGACATTTTTAAAATCTTTGAAGAAGTGGTTAAAAATTTATCTATCTAGTGCTGTCTTTCAGACAAAAATAGAAATATCAAGGCAAACAAATGAAAGGGTTTTCAAAAACTTCTGGGGCAAAGTCAGTGACAGATTTCTTTATTTAATTTTGTGGTTTTCTTGTTGTTCAGAGACCATTCACTTGTGTTGAGGAAGTAAAATGTGATTTTTTGAGAATTTAATTGAATATAAACATAAGGAAACATTAAGAACTGTGGCATATGGGAAAAATATCTGTCTCTCTATAAGTGTAATTGAACCCTGTGGCTAACAAGAATAATTGTTGGACCTCCTCTTTAGATAGTTATTTTTTCTGGAATTATTTGCAACTCAGTCCTGCCCAGAAGTAAGGAAAATGAGCTAGACATGTTTTTAAAACTCTTTTCAGAGTTGCAATTTTATAATATTGTAATAAATTCCAAGATGACCATGGGGAGTGTGTTGTTCTACACAAGCATTTTACTGCTACCATGAATTTGCAATAATTGGAGATAATTTACTATTTTATGAAGCATAACAGAATAATTGCACCATTTTCAAATTTAGAGAGAAAAGAGTAAGAGGTCTGGGCAGGATGATAAATGATTCACAGCCTCCTGTGACTGCTTCCTTTTGAAAATGTAGAATCAATGCACATAATAACATACTCCAGTTTTTCATTTTTAAGAGATTTTCATCTTCATTTTATTAGAGTGCTGCCAATTTGGTGTTTTTTTAGTTTGTGTGAATAATGCTGACATTTTCATTTTAGATACACTTTTCATTTGCTTATTTGGGACGTGCATTTTGGCTTCACAATCCAGTAGACCTTCCCCTCAAAGATAAATCAGTGTTTTGACAAGAAATGAACATCCATATAGACCTAGCCAGCAGTATCCTAACACATCCCATATTTAGTGAATATACTTCAAATAGCTATATTCTGTCTCAAAGAAGTGTCTCTGGTCTTGATGTATGGTTGTCTCCACGGCTAAAAGTCAAGTGCTGCCTGACGGAGCTTCAAGGTTGGATAAAACCATAGATGAAGCAGTGTAGGAGAGGTTGTTGGTTAGCTGGGTTGCTCTTTGTAACTCCAGACTTAAATCATGGTTGGGGGTGGGAGGGTAATTCCATTAGCTCCTTGCTTCCACTTAATCAAGGGACAGAGGGTCAAGCTTCTAAAAGGCATGAAGCCATCTCCTCTTACCTTTGGATTATCCGCCAAGTCCAACGTTGGAATAGAGTTTCTACTATCCTAAGAAGGAAAATCTAATAGGAAGGAAAAGATTTTCCCTTGGAAGCCGTACTGCATGGTTGGAGTGAATTACTGCATTCAGTTTACTCGTAGCAGTATCTTAATCCACCAGGCAGTATGCACGCTCCTCATCTGTATTCCCACAGTACAGGTATTTCCTTAACAGAAACATATCGGACTCTTTTCTTGTCCCTTTCTTTCACTACACTGCTTGTTTGTTAAGGTGAGCACCCTAGGATCTGTACGCTATTTATCTCCAGAATATACCATCCTCCCTGTCATGGAGTCAGAACAGGGAAAACACGGATCAAAAGAAAGGATGATGGCAACGGAGATGGGGAGACACAAGCATCAGAGAAAATGTCTCATTTTGTGGGCTACAAAGCACCTCATGAGCACCTATGCTAAATCTGAGTACTCCATGGTTGACTCAGTCCAGAACTCCAGTAGCAGTGTTTTAGGAAGTAGGGTTAGCGGTAAGCAGCTACTTACTTAAACTTTATATTTCCCTGATATGTAATGCTGTCTTTCTTATTCACTGGAAATGTTTTCATAAAGTCAGTATGGAATATGAATAAATGTGAAAGGAAAATAGATTATATGGCATATGAAGTTTGTAAAGGCACTGGGTTGAATAAAGTTAAATAGGTTCTATATTTAGGTAGGCTATATCAGACTTTACTGTGCTGATATGCTGTATATATCTCCAAGGACATACAAGTTCCCCAAATGTAACTGACAATAGAAATTTTCTTCTGTAGATCATCTCATGGAACTTATAATACAGATTTTTTTTTTTTGATATCCAATAATATACTGNAATAATATACTGTTCGTAAGCCATATCTCTCTAGTATAAAACATCTATCAGTAAAGAAATATTTATTTAAAGCTCATAAGTTCATGCTTTAACGGTATATAGAAGTGGAACAAGTATCTCCTTATTCTCTTTGATAAAGCATCATTAAGTCATGGAGGTTGATCCCTTAAGGGATGTTGGGATATCAGTTATTAAAGTCATATTTAGTCATGTAATCTTATATAAATACAATTAAAATTGACACATAGTACATAAAATATTTTGACTAACTTATACATGAAACACAAATACCTTAAAATGACTCCTTTTGAAAACAGTAATCAAAAGTGCTTGACCTTCCTGTGAAACACATTTAGGAATTGAAAGATCTGGGCTTGCTCATTCATCAGCAGCTACGCTAGACAAGTTCATTATCTCTTTATATACTTCTGTTGGTGTTCGTGGACCAGTCTGAAGAAACCCTTTTATTAGTCTAATTTATATGCCTTTTCCTGATCTGCACCCTGCCAGTTTAGATGTCACCTATAATAACTATGAAAAATTGCTGTGTGCTTCATGCTCTTCTTCTTCTTTTAAAAAGTGCAATGGAACTTCTCTACAACTACCAAAGGGAGTTTTGTTCTAAGAAATAACAAATCTAATTTAGCTATTCTGAGTTGCAATCTCTTGTCCTGATAGGCACTTCGTTTAGTATGAAAACTCATCAGTGGAGATTCTCTTAAATTTGTTCATTTATTTTCAGGGAACATAATAAAAATAAAAGAATGTATTTATTTTAGATCACCTAAGTATTTTCTGTGCTATAATGGTATAATTAAATGATGCTACTTTATTATCCCTAGCTCTGAAACTTAAGTTTCTTACTGCATCCTACATATACCAGGTAGATAAATCTTACAAATCCCACCTTGAGCAATATCATACTGGTCCTAAAAATTCTCATAAGATCCCATTGTTGTTCAGTCACTCAGTCAAGTCCGAATCTTTGTGACCCTGTGGACTGCAGCATGCCAGGCTTTCCTGTCCTTTACCATCTCCTGGAGCTTGCTCAAACTCATGTCCATTGAGTCAGCGATGCCGTTCAATTATCTCATCTCTGTCATCCCCTTTTCTTCCTGCCTTCAATCTTTCCCAGCATCAGGGTCTTTTCCAATGAGTCAGTTTTTCGCATCAGGTGGCCAAAGTATTGGAGTTTCAGCTTCAGCATCAGTCCTTCCAATGAATATTCAGGACTGATTTCCTTTAGGATGGATTGGTTGGATCTCCTTGAAGTCCAAGGGATACTCAAGAGTCTTCTCTAACACCACAGTTCAAAAGCATCAATTTTTTAGCACTTGGCTTTCTTTATAGTCCAACTCTCACATCCATACATGACTACTGAAAAAACCAGAGCTTTGACTAGATGGGCCTTTGTTAGCACAGTAATGTCTCTGCTTTTTAATATGCTGTCTAGGTTTGTCAGAGCTTTTCTTCCAGGGAACAAGCATCTTATAATTTCATGGCTGCAGTCACCATCAGCAGTGATTTTGAAGCCCCCGAAAATAAATTCTGTCACTGTTTCCACTGTTTCTCCATCTACTTGCCATGAAGTGATGGGACCATGATCTTAGTTTTTTGAATGTTGAGTTTTAAGCCAACTTTTTCACTCTCTTTCACCTTCATCAAGAGGCTCTTTTAATTCCTCTTCACCTTCTGCCATAAGGGTTGTGTCATCTGTATATCTGAGGTTATTGATGTTTTTCCTGTCAATCTTGATTCCAGCATATGTTTCATCTGGCCCGGCATTTCTCATGATGTACTCTGCATATAAGTTAAATAAGCAGAGTGACAATATACAGCCTTGATGTACTCCTTTCACAATTTGGAACCAGTTCATTGTTCCATGTCTGGTTCTAACTGTTGCTTCTTGACCTGCATACAGGTTTCTTAGGAGCCAGGTAAGGTGGTCTGGTACTTCAATCTCTTTAAGAATTTTCCACAGCTTGTTTTGATACACAGTCAAAAGCTTTAGCGTACTCAGTGAAGCAGATGTTTTTCCTAGAATTCTCTTGCCTTTTCTCTTGCCAAAGGATGTTGGCAATTTGATCTCTGGTTCCTTTGCCTTTTCTAAATCCAGCTTGCATACCTGGAATTTCACGGTTCACATTCTGTTGAAGCCTTGCTTGAAGAATTTTCAGCATTACTTTGCTAGTGTGTGAAATGAGGGCAATTGTGCAGTAGTTTGAACATCCTTTGACACTGCTTTTCTTCGGAGTTGGCATGAAAACAGAACTTTTCCAGTCCTGTGGCCACTGATGAGTTTTCCAAATTTGCTGGCGTATTGATTGCAGTACTTTAACAGCATCATCTTTTAGGACAAGATAGAACAGCTGGAATTCCATTACCTCCACTAGCTTTGTTCATAGTGATGGTTCACTTTGTTCGTAGTGATGGAGGCCCATTTGACTTCGCACTCCAGGATGTCTGGCTCTAAGTGAGTGATCACACCATCATGGTTATCTGGGTCATGAAAATCTTTTTTGTATAGTTCTTCTATGTATTCTTACTATCTCTTCTAAATATCTTCTGCTTCTGTTAGGTCCATATTGTTTCTGTCTTTTATTGAGCCCATCTTTGCAAGAAATATTCCCTTGGTATCTCTAACTTTCTTGAAGAGATCTCTAGTCTTTCCCATTCTATTGTTATTTATCAAATTATGAATTAATTCCTTAGTCTAGCATATAAGGTCCTGACATTTCATTCTTTTTCATCCATTTTTCCCCTTTAACTCTCTGAGTAAACTGATTCTCTTGAAAACATGCCCCACATGTTTCTATTATGTTGCTTTTGGCTAATGTCTCTTTCAGAGAAGGCAATGGCACCCCACTCCAGCACTCTTGCCTGGAAAATCCCATGGATGGAGGAGCCTGGTGGGCTGCAGTCCATTGGATCGTGAAGAGTCGGACACGACTAAGCGACTGCACTTTCACTTTTCACTTTCATGCACTGGAGAAGGAAATGGCAACCCACTCCAGTGTTCTTGCCTGGAGAATCCCAGGGACAGGGGAGCCTGGTGGGCTGCAGTCTATGGGGTTGCACAGAGCTGGACACGACTGAAGCAACTTAGCAATGTCTCTTTATGTTCCAGAATGACCACCTTTATTCTTATTCCCTGAAGGTCAAACAGCACTCTAAGTTTCCTCTCAGTTTCCACCGCTTCCATGAGTCTTGTCGTAATTCAACCCACTGGATTTTGCTTCCTTTCGGGAACCCACTATCTCATTTAAAAATCTTCATATATCTAATCCATTGCACAAGGCCTGGCACATATTAGCTATTTAATTTGTCCAATGAGCTCCTGATTCTCTTGTAGCTTCTCTTTCTTGCCTTGAGTTAAATTTATTTGCATTTTCCTCTAATCCTTTCAACTGAGCTCTAAGTTTCCAGAAGGGCAAAGATTGTATCTATTATTTACTCCTTCTGTGCTCTACAATAAACAGTTTCTAAATTAATTGAAGAAGTCTTATTTTCTTCATTTAGCTTGGAATGAAAAGTTAAAATTTTCTGTCATGATACCACTTGAGTGTAGTAAAACTTTTTCAGAGCATGAAATCTAATACCTCTTATACTCCTCTTGGAGACTAAGATTTCTCATCTTAGTTATAAGGAAAACTCCAATGGACAGATTCCAAAGACATGCATTTGAGTCTGTTTTTTTTTTTTTCCCTCAAAAATATTTTTAATTGAATATTTTTTATTGATTTGCAATGTTTTGTTAGTTTCAAATATATGGCAGAGTGATTCACCTTATATATATGTTCTTTTTCAGATTCTTTTCCATTTAGATTCTTATAAGATATCCAGAATAGTTTCCTGTGCTGTACAGCAAATCCTTAGTGTTTACCTATTTTATATATAGTGGTGTATATCAGTAATCAGTTTTGTTGCAGCACTTGTGACTTTGGACAAGTTTCTTAACTTTTATGCATTTTGTTTTCCTAATTATTTAAAAATAAAAAAAAGAATACACTCACTAAAGAGGTATAACATGAAAATTAAATGCCTGAACACATGAGAAAAAAACATTGAAACCTGTGAGATGACTTGAAATATATTTGTTCATTAAACAAATACTTTTTGAGTGTTGAGTCTGTGGCAGGCACTGTGGTACTTGAGACAAAAATAATAGTTTTATTTTTAAAATTTTTTACTACATTAGGATGAGTGAAAAACTCATTGTCTTTGGAATGATCTGATGGTTTAGAAGAGACTGACACATAAATAGAGAATTAAAATACCATGTGTGCATGTTAGAGGGAAAGGGAGTGAGAGAGAGGAACATTGTGTGATGGGAAAGAGGTGCTGTGTGCTGGAAGGGAAAGGGCACCTAATCAAGATGTACATATAGGCAGGCTTCCTGGGGAAGGCAACGTGTGAGTGGAGACCTGCAGGATAAAGTTAGCCATGAACTAGGACAGAAGCAGAAAGCGTGTTCCAGGGAGAGGAAGAGTGTTTCAGATATGTACGTGGGTAAGGCATGAAAGAGAATGGTGAGAAATTCTGGAGCCGGGAGGTGGGTGAGCAGAGCATACAACTGTCCTCTTGGAGTCTGATATATTCCTCTAAAGGTGTTTCCTTCTTTGCTTCACAGCCTCCTGTCTCAAATTTTGTTAGGAATACTACTATAGACCAAGGAGACACCTCAGGATTTTCTTTGAAGTGAAACTAGAATTTTTAAATTTTCATTGAGGAGCATTTAAATTCACAATATTCTTCATATTTGGCTGGAGGGGGCTCAGGGGAACACGTGTACGCCCGTGGTAGATTCATGTTGATGTGTGACAGAATCAATACAATATTGTATGTAATTAGCCTCCAATTAAAATAAATAATTTAAATTAAAAAAATAAAAAACAAGTAAGCTATTAACAGTTACCCATAGTGTGGCTCCCCTGGTGCTTCCCTTGTAGCTCAGCTGGTAAAGGATCTGCCTGCAATGTGGGAGACCCGGTTCGATCCCTGGGTTGGGAAGATCCCTTAGAGAAGGGAATGGCTCCCCTGGAGAAGGGAATGGCTACCCACCCCAGTATTTTTGCCTGGAAAACTCCATGACCAGGAGCCTGGTGGGCTACAGTCCATGGGGTCACACAGAGTCGTACCAACTAATCCACTTTCACTTTTCATAGTATGGGTAAGTGGTAAGGAGTACTCTTGGTAGAGTTAGACCAGTGGGAGCATAGTCCAGCTTCATCACTTTATTGTCGTGTGTCCTTGGGCAGTTCGCTTAATCATTTGACCTTAAAATGACAATGGTATTTATTTATAAAATTATTGTGAGCATTAAAGGAAATGCTTGTGATAACTAAATGCTTGTGATAACTAAATATGACATCTGACACTTGGTTAACAGTTCAACACTTGCTGGCTTTTGTTACTCAAAAGCCAATAAGAAGCAAGTTTCTCTGTATTCTTCCATTTATGCTTTCTTTTCAATCATACATGTTTAATGTTCTTTTTGGATCAGTTGATGTTTATATAGTTAAAACAGATTGATTTTAAGCTTTATAAAATTAAAAACCCATTTTATTAATCAGTGATTTAGAAAAGTAGCAAATTTCTCATATTAACAATTAGCTTTAGAAATAAAATGTAAATATATTATACCTAAATTCACAATATAGTGTTTTCTGGATTTCCATAGATGTTCGATGATTTAAAGATTAGAGTCTCCAACTACTCACAAGAAACTAAGATCTAAACCCTATAAAAATCTGTATTTTAGAAAAGAATGGATTTATTCATAGGTCGCTATGGAACTAAGGGAAACTAGTTCTTGTTTTCAGATTCATTTTTGTTTCTTCCTATATCTTAGCACAGAGAATAAAACCAGGAGCTAATATTAGAGATCAGCCCAGTTTCTTCCCCATTGGAAAAGTTGACCTAGATCTCTACCTATTTCTTGTGTAGGACTCTGGATTCCTGGCAGTCTTCCTTCAATCTTGTTTTCATAAATGAAAAAAAAAAAAAAAAAGGGTGGAGTTAAAATTTTTGTTACTTCTTATAAAATGAAGCATAAGTCAAAAGGAAACAACAGGAAGAATTATATTACCCAGATGAAATTAAGGCAATGAAGTATCATAAGTAAAATGTAATTCAACCAAAAAATTTATTTAAGGTAATAAAAAATACTTGTCTGTAAAGTGTTCACTACATTTTTAATAAGAAATGGTTAATTTTTTTTCTCTCACATCTCATCAAGGGTCCTTTGGCAGTAGTAATATATACGGGAAAACTTGCTATAGATATTATTTTGCTGCATCTAAAACCTTACATGCAAAGAAAGATTCTGTGGTTAGGATTGGCAGTAACTAGCCACACTGAGTGGACAATGCTTCAGATACTGGACTCAACAAAGAACAACAATTTCTCCTACAAAATGTCAGATTTTTAAAAGGAGCAAGGAAAATAAATGATACTGAGAAAGATACTTTTTAGAAAAAAAAACCCTTATCTAAATACTTAAACTAAACTCCATTTTTCTACAATCTTGCTTTAAATGGACAGAATTTGCTATTCAGAGTGCTTTCATACATAGCACATCATTTGGGTTTCACAACACTGCCAAGGGTTATTATTTTCATTTTACAGCTGAGTTGAGAACGTTTTGGTGCAAGTAAGTTATATGACCTCTTAAAAAAGATGGCAAGCAAGCAGCAGAGCAGAGATCCTCGTCTCCCATCCGAGGAGGCACAGTGCTGTCCTCCACATTTATTTAAAAAACAGTGTCAGAAAAGTTATCTGTAAGTCGGTAAAGACAATAATACTCAACATATAGGGTTTGATGATTGTGTTAATTCCTCTCAAGAGCCTAACACAGTGTCCAGAATATGTTAATGTTAAATATTTTAACTATTACTAATATTATTATTATTATTTATTTCACCAAGTATCCCTTTGAGAAGAAATTTGTGTATTTTCATCTCAGTTACTAGAATCTTGTGGGTGAACTGACTTGGGTGAGGAATTGAGGCCATAGCTATGTTTGAAGCTTACAAGTAAATTAAGAAAAGCAGTGATTTAAGAAGTACCATCTTAAAAAAATCCTAATTGCTGAATTTACATTAAACACTTTTACTGATTTTTGAAAATGCTTTTTATTTTTCTGATTATAAAAAGTAGTATATAAACCATGCATAATATGTTAATATTGTAGCATTTAAATATGTAAATATGATAGGAAATTTTAAAAATCCACAGAATATGAGATGGAAAATCAAAATGCATTGTGATCTCACCGACAAGATTTTTGCTGACCCATTTACATTTCTATAAGAAGAGTCCAGGAGGGCCTCCGTCATTTATCTTATCCTTCTTGAATAGTAACATTTTAAACAAAATCAAAAGGGTAAATACTGTATCTATATTTTGTTTTAAATTTATTTTGTTACTTATGATAGTGAACTTTCAATGAGTTTTTTTAATCAGTTAATAATATTACAGTTTCTACTAGAATAAATTTAGC
>SJYQ01004476.1:385027-396350 GCA_006410935.1 Redunca redunca
CTGGCTCTGGAATTCTTTGATAATAATTAAAATTTCATCTTTCTTTACTGCTCTATTTACATTTCTTGAGTTAACTTTGATCATTTAAAATTTTCTACAAATTTACTTAACTGAAATTTTCAGGTTTATTAACATATACTTAGTCATAGCTTGTATTTCAATATTTTATATCAGTTGTTGTTCACTTGCTAAGTGGTGTCCGATTCTTTGCGACCCTATGGACTGCAGCATGCCAGTCTTCCTTGTCTTTCACTGTCTCCTGGAGTTTGCTCAGATTCATGTCCATTGAGTTGGTGATGCTATTTAACCATCTCATTCTCTGCCACCCTCTTCTCCTTTTGCCTTCAGTCTTTGCTATCATCAGGATCTTTTCCAATGAGTCCACTCTTTGAATCAGGTGGCCAAAGTACTGGAGTTCATTCAACTTCAGCATCAGTCCTTCTAATGAATATTCTGGGTTGATTTCCTTTAGGATTGAACGGTTTGACCTCCTTGCAGTCCAAGGGACACTCTATTTTTTAATTTCATTATTAATTTGATTTATCAAAATAAGCCTGCCTATTTAAAAGAGAAAAACTTTTTTCATCTATTAACTTTTGTTCTATACAACACAATGTGAAATATGGACATGAACAATTAGGATATGAAACAATCTGTACCACTTTTGTTTATATTTGCTGATCTTGTTTATACTTCGCTTCTATCATGATTAAAAGTAAAGCAAGGGGAAAGGTGAAGCATTAAAAAAGGGTTTTGTGATAATACCTCATCTATTATGCATTCCTAATGCCACCCTGGGAACTGAGTCATTTAAAGAGGGAATAATTTCATCACGTTTAGCTATTATGTCAAAAGAAAAGTTTTTTCATCCTGTTGACAGGACTTACTTTCTAGGTAGCTATGCAGGGTCTATTTCACAACTTCCTCATGAAATGATTCTATGCTTTACAAATGGAACATTTTAAAAAAGACCTCTTTATGAGGGTTTTGTAAATAAATAAGATGTACACAAGAAAAAATGGCAACCCACTCCAGTTTTCTTGCCTGGAGAATCCCAGGGATGGGAGAGCCCGGTGGGCTGCCGTCTATGGGGTCGCACAGAGTCAGACACGACTGACGCGACTTAGCAGCGGCAGCAGCAGCACACAAGAAAAAAGACACAGCTCAAGAATTTTACATCAGTTTCAGAGTGAGAAGCATCATCAACAAGTTTTGAATGAGTTGTTTTGGCATCCTGTAAACTAAATATCTGAATAAAAGTGTTCAAGTTCATCATTTAGCTATCATTTACATACATCAATTGATGTGCAGCATCTGCTCAACGTCCTACTAGCTGTCCTTGTTCACATGGCTTCCGCCCTTCCCTGTCTCATTCCTGTTCTTCTAGTTTCTTTAGTGAAATATATCTGGACACTGGGACTATGCCCTTAGCATCCTTTTCTTTTCTCTCCATTCTCTCTGGGCGGAGATATCCCACCAATAGTCAGGGCTTCAGGTACAATCTGAATGTTGATGATACTCCAACCTACATTTCCAACTGATGCGTTTCCCTTTTTTTTTTTATCTTTTGTCCTACATTTTCTCCTGCTGGTTGGATATCCTACCAGCGTGCCCACAGCTGAGTCATCTTCTGACACAAACTGGGTCCTTTCATTGTCATCCCTTCAGTTATTCTCTTAGGCCTTGATGCCTGTCCTCATTCACTTACTCACAAAGTCCTGTCAACTTGACCTCCATAACATCTGCAATCCTTTCTGTCCTTTGGGTCTTTACTGTAGAAGTAATTAAATTACTTCTGTAGTTTGAGTGTCCAAAATATTCTGTAAACAACTGATCCATTAATCTTTCCAAAGTACAATACTTCCACACTCAACAAATATTTAATGATTTTTTCCAGCTTAAGGGACAGTCTGGTGGTACACTGGTTGATTCTGTGTACTTGGGTTTCAGTTATATTTGTAGACTTACCTTCCCTTACTCTTCTTTATTTGTTACAGTCAAGCTGGACTAAACTATGTTCCCCAAATGCTCACATTTTTATTAGTGCCAAACATTTGGCTAAGCCCTTTTCATACATTATACCTATTAGTACTCACAGCAAATTGTAGTGAGTACATCATTGTAGTATAGGCATCATTGTTATTTTTGCATAAGGATGTGGAAAGTGAAGCCTGATGAAATAGGAAAGTTGGCCTATACTAACAGTTAGGAAGAGGAAGAGCTAGACCTTGAAGGCAAGCCATTTGCTTCCAAAGCACATGTGTGTTCAATGGCGAAGTCTGAATCCTTTCTGAGCTCATGCCCAATATTTATTCATATTTTATTAAAATTTAGTATTCAGATTGTTGAAAACTTATTGAGACATATATTTCCAGAAAGTCCTACCTTACAAAAAAAAGGTCCTTTCCTCTCCTCTTTTAGCCAACTCATTCACTATGATATTATCCTATTTTATTATTTTAAAGAAGTTTCTGATATTGGAATTTGCTTATTAGAATGAATGAGAGTTGGGATCTAGTCAGCTTTACTCAACCATTCTGTCAAGCCTTAGTAAAAGTACATAATACAGTGTTAAATTAATAACTTTAATCAACAGAGCTTTCTATCTATACAAAGCTGACTAATCTGTCAGTATCCAAAATAAAGCCACCACTTAAAAAAGGCAGTGAGTTCTGTATCTTCACCATTATTGCCCAGTCATACTGGTCATGATCACTTGTTTCTTTGGGAGGTCATAACTTAGTACTTTATAACTATAATAAAGGAACACACTACTTATACATTGCATATACTGTATACTGTCGCTTTAAAATTCTACACCCTGCTACTTTGTGAGTTCCTAGAGGACAAGTATGGTCTCTTGGTCAGTTTTTTAAGCACCATTTTTCCTTATTTATATGCTCTCCATAGTTTCTCAATAAATCTCTATTACACTTTAAGAAAGAATTCTCCATAGTGTGAGGTACATTTAGAGATGAATATTTTATAGTGGATAGACCAAACTACCAAAAAAAAAAAATTGACTTCACTGAGTGATGTCAACACAATAGTTTTGATGATAACCTATCATATAACATTGCAATATGCTAAGCAAAAACTATTTTCCAGTGACAATAGCCCATAATAATACACCAAAACAACAAATCCTGAGTAGGCTTTTATTAAACAGTTTATTTTTCACTCTAGAAGTATTCTCATATTCTTTTCTATTTGCTGTATCAAGTTCTTAAAATGCACTTTTGAAGTATCTGTAATGGTAAATTTATAGATCCAAGAATACTTGTGCACTACTAGTGTGGGTAAGGACATTGTTTTAAGAGATCCCCACCCTCTGGTGTTATTTACAGAAGATTTTAATAACTTTTTTAGCACACAGAAAATTGCCTGGACAGACCAAACACTTTCTCAATTTGATCAGTGATCTGAGATACATGTAAATCAGGAAAGTTGAGTTGGACACTAATAAGTCACATCCTTCTCATTTCTCTGAAGATTCTAGAAGCTATTATGCATCAAACATTAATAACTGCTTAAATATGTTTTTAGTTTTTAGATAAAATAAATATTATGCTATATAGCTTGATAAAGACTATGAATAACTCTATATGTACTTACAGGAAAAAAATATACCTTCTGTCTACTAGATAAGATTTTAAATGACATTTTTCAACACACAATCTTCCACTCCTAATTCCAGATTATCAGTATAAGAAAAGAAATGGATGGGTAAAACAAACAAAACACTTGCAAAAGAAAAAACGTATCCTTTAAGAGTTTTCTTATCCTGGACTTTTACACATTTGTTATTTTCATTCTTTTGAGTTTTTTTTTTACAGTGTCTGTGGGAGAAGGCAATGGTGACCCACTCCAGTACTCTTGCCTGGAAAATCCCATGGGTGGAGGAGCCTGATAGGCTGCAGTCCATGGGGTCACTAAGAGTTGGACACGACTGAGCGACTTCACTTTCACTCTTCACTTTCATGCATTGGAGAAGGAAATGGCACCCCACTCCAGTGTTCTTGCCTGGAGAACCCCAGGGATGGAGGAGCCTGGTGGGCTGCTGTCTATGGGGTCGCACAGAGTCAGACACGACTGAAGCAACTTAACAGCAGCAGCAGCAGCAGGAAAGCAAAAATTAGAATAATCCATTTTAAAAGTAGTCTAGATGGAGGTTTAGGGATAATTTGTACTTGCTCACATTTTCATATCTTTACAATTTTGAATGAATATATATGTTTTTATATAATAATAAAAATAAATGCCATGACAAATAAGTGTCTGTGTTTAGGGAAAATCATATTTAGTGCTGTTTAAAAGCACTGGCTCTAGAGTCATTGCTGATACTGAAATTCAGCTCAAATACTGACTTGACCTTGGGCAAATTGCTATCTTCAGTTTTTACATCTATACAATTGGAATAATAATAAAATTTTGCCTTATCATTTTTTTTTGGAATGAAATGCTATAAACAATGTAAGACACTTTAGAAAATACATGACAAAGGTCAACATTCAAATTATTTCTCAGTGGAGACAAAGGGTGTCTCCCTTTCATCAATTTCATCAATTTCTACTATCCACAGTCAGGATGTTATCTCAGAGGATAATGACCACCAATGCAAATACATAAAATGATTCACACATGGCTCATTTTACTATTGAAAACCTTAATACTATTTTATAGCCCAGGTGGTATTCTGCATATTTTTATGCAGTTACTTATGGAATGAACATTTGCAGAGTGTTTACTTTGTGACAGGCAGTGTTCTAAGTGTTAAGACAATGTAAATTCAGTGGCAACAAAACAGTAAAGATGCTTGCTTCTCTAGAGCTTACATTCCAGTCTGGAAATAAAAGACAAACAAACAAACAAACACAGAAGTAAACCATGATCTTCCTTCAGTTCTTGGTAAATGCTAGGGAAGAAAAGCAGAAGCACAATGGACAACGTGTGGCTACATCGTACAGGCAACACTATTTCTGATGGGTCTGAGTGAAACACTAACCCCCTCTCCCTCCCTTCACCTAGAAAGGAATTCTGTTCTATTTCCTGTCTCACAACAAACTGTGGAAAATTCTTAAACAGATGGGAATACCAGATCACCTGACCTGCCTCCTGAAATCTGTATGCAGGTCAAGAAGCAACAGTTATAACTGGACAAGGAACAACAGACCCATCACGGAGGAGGTACACGGAAGTCTAGGGGGAGCTTTCCAATTGGAGAAAGCTACGAGTATCGTGTCTTTGACTTTCAAGGGTTGCTATGTACCAGAACCAGCAAGAAGCTTGTACAGCTAAGGTGAGGGTGAGGTGGGATGGGGAGATGGAGATGGAGAGGACAAATATGTGTACATGTACATTTGTAAGCATGGAGGCTGACTTATCAATGGTCTCTTATAGAATTTAGATTTTATTCATAATGTGAATGACAGCCATGAAAAGAGTGCAGGAGCAGAGAGAGATATATTATGATCAAAGAGGACATACATTCAAAGAAACTTTTAAAGAAGATGCTGATATCTGATGAAGCATCTTCATGAATACAATCTTTATGAACACATCACTTCAAGACTTTCAGAGGGTGCTCATTTTTAAAGGCAGTAACAAATGAAAGAAATAATATGTAACATATTTCCACTTCTTTACTGTGGAAAATTATATATAAATAGAAAATTTCCCATTTTAACCATTTTAAAGTATATAGTTCTATAGCAATAAGCACATTTACATTTTTGTGCAACCATTACCATCATCTATCTTCAGAACTTTCTCATTTTCCCCAAATGAATCTCTGGACCCATGAAACACTAACCCCCTCTCCCTCCCTTCACCTAGAAAGGAATTCTGTTCTATTTCCTGTCTCACAACAAACTGTGGAAAATTCTTAAACATGGGAATACCAGATCACCTGACCTGCCTCCTGAAATCTGTATGCAGGTCAAGAAGCAACAGTTATAACTGGACAAGGAAAAACAGACTGGTTCCAGATTAGGAAAGGAGTACGTCAAGGCTGTATATTGTCACCCTGCTTATTTAGTTATATGCAAATACATCTTGAGAAATGCTGGGCTGCATGAAGCACAAGCTGGAATCAAGATTGCTGGGAGAAATATCAATAACCTCAGATATGCAGATGACACCACCCTTATGGCAGAAAGTGAAGAGGAACTAAAAAGCCTCTTGATGCAAGTGAAAGAAGTGAGTGAAAAAGTTGGTTTAAAGTTCAACATTCAGAAAATGAAGATCATGGCATCTGGTCCCATCACTTCATGGCAAATAGATAGAGAAACAGTGACAGAATTTATTTGTTTAGGCTCCAAAATCACTGCAGATGGTGACTGCAGCCATGAAATTAAAAGCACTTGCTCCTTGGAAGAAAAGTTATGACAAACGTAGACAGCATATGAAAAAGCAGAGACATTACTTTGCCAACAAAGGTCCGTCTAGTCAAAGCTTTGGTTTTTCTAGTAGTCATGTGAGAGTTGGACTATAAAGAAGGATGAGTGCCAAAGAATTGATGCTTTTGAACTGTGGTGTTAGAGAAGACTTTTGAGAGTCCCTTGGACTGCAAGGAGATTTGACCAGTCCATCCTAAAGGAGATCAGTCCTGAGTGTTCATTGGAAGGACTGATGCTGAAGCTGAGACTCCAATTACTTTGTCCACCTGATGTGAAGAACTGGCTCACTGGAAAAGACCCTGATGCTGGGAAAGATTGAGGGCAGGAGGAGAAGGGGATGACAGAGGCTGAGATGGTTGGATGGCATCCCCAACTCAATGAACATGAGTTTGAGTAAGCTCTGGGAGTTAGTGAAGGACTGGGAGGCCTGGCGTGCTGCAGTCCATGGGGTTGCAAAGAGTCGGACACGACTGAGCGATTGAACTGGACTTCATGGACTCTGGGTACTTCACATGTGTGGAATTGTACATGATTTCTCCTTTTGTAACTGACTTATTTCACTTGGCATAACATCTTCAAGTTTCATTTATGTTGTAGCACATGTCAGAATTGCCTTCATTTTTAAAGTTGAAGAATTAGCTAGCAATGCATGAGACCTGGGTTTGATCCCTGAGTCGGAAGATCACCTGGAAAAAAGAATGGCAACCCACTCTAGTATTTTTGCCTGGAGAATTCCATGGACAGAGGAGTGTGGCAGGCTACAGCTCATGGGGTTGCCAAGAGTTGTACACGACTGAGCGGTTAACACTTAAGGCCGAAAAACATTCCATTGTGTGTATATACAATGTTTTGTTTATTCATTCACTCATTGACATTTAGGTTGCTTCTAACTTTTGGCTATTGTAAATAATGCTATAAAAATGGGTATACATATATCTGTCTTTTCCCTTTTAAGGTATGATTTATTTTTCTGGATGTTAATATTAAAATATATCATGTTGGCAATAATACAATAAACTTACTGACAAATAACCTTATTTATTCCCTTATGAACGTATGAATATTGGGGAACAGATATGATTTGATTAACTTTACCATGGCAGTGGTCTAGCAGTAGCATATTTATTTTTCATGCTACGACATAGTTTGATTTTTGTTTTTGACAGAGAAACTGAAAGTAACATAAAAATAAAGGATTTGTGTATAAAAATTAAGCCATTCAAATGAGAAAGAAAACCCAGCTACTGATAGATACATAGTTTATAGTTTTAAAAGGGTTAAGTATAAACAGAGTGAACTAAAAATGTAGATCAACTGATATTTTTATGAATTTTTTCAGTCATTACTACATGTAATCATTCCATAAACTGACTCAGGTTTTATTTTCTGATCACAAGAATGAATCATTCTCACTCATTATCTTGTTACAGAGAAACAGAAAATGGAGCGAACACAATAAACACTGCAACCCCATCATCAAATGAGTGTTTTGGTTTCTACCTTTTCACTATTTTTGTAGGCATACTTTCACAAGTATTTGCAAGATGAAAAAAAATGAAAGTGTTAGCTGTTCAGTCTTGTCTGACTCTATGCAACCCTATGGACTGTAGCCCGCCATGGCACCTCCGTCTATGGAATTCTCCAGGCAAGAATACTGGAGACAGTAGCCATTTCCTTCTCCAGGGAATCTTTCTGACCCAGGGATCAAACCCAAGTTTCCTGCATGGCAGGCAGCTTCTTTACCATCTGAGCCATCAGGAAAGCTCCATGTAAGATCCTTTCTTTCCTTCACCCTACCATCCTCTTTTCATTCTACAAAAAACCAAATGTTGGGAGCATTTTTTCCCTCCTATTATTATGACTTTTTAAGTTGTCCAGTTTGCAATGACAAATACTTAACACAAAGTATGACCTGATAGTTAAGATGAAGCTTTGGGAGACAGATTGTGTGAGGTCAAATCTGTGGCCCTTTCTAGCTGTGTGACCCTGGGCAAATTATTCAGCCTCTCTGTGCCTCTTTTCCTCATCCTGGAAATGGAGGTAAACTTAATACTTCATACAGTTGCTGTGAGTGCTCAATAAATTAACATTAATGCATTATTGCTTAAAACACTACCTGGCATGAAATGAACGCTTAAATGTTGCTTACTATTATTTAACATCAAATGTATTTTAAAATTCTGTTCTATATTACATATAGATAATGCATCTTCAAGTTGCAAAATTATGAAACTTAACACTCTGACAATACCTGGGAAATATCTATGGCATCATATGAATTACTGTGATTTTAACCCTTCAGCGTATGTAAGAATCACTCGGATATTCTACAGAAATGTACCCCTGAGGTTCAGATCTGGAGGATTGGAATAAGGTCACAGTCTTAGTGCTGTGCCTTGAAAAAGCTGTACTAGCTACATCTCCAGAACTCGACAAGCAAGCCACTGCCCTAATCGGAGACCAGTGTCACTGCCATTTAAATAAAATCACACAGGACCAAACTAATATTTTAAAGTGTCCGAGTGTTTGTTGTTAACAAAGACACATATTTACAAGAAAAAATCTCACTTTTTTAGAGATATTTACCAAAGATATTTATAAAAACTTTTCTTTACATTAATAGAAATAATCCATGTAATTTTTGATATTTTACTTTGTATTCATGAAGGACTCCATAACCATCCAAAAAGTTGTAATTCCATCAGTATTTCTGATTTTTGTATAATTTTCGCTCTTTCTCAAGAGTACATTTCTATCAAACTAGATGCATAACAACTATATGCCTTAAATTATTAATTTTTATTCTTCACTTAAAGGATAAGATTAACCAAGCATATGTTTATTCCAAACTGCATTGTTTAAGAACTCCCGGTGGCAATGAATAAATAATGGTCAGACAAAAAGAACATTATTGTCCTAGGGCTTTTGTGGGGAAAAACACATTTTGTTTGTTTGTTTTGAATTAATGTATTTCTTGGTTGGTTTAAAGGACTAAGTCACATTAAAGAGAAATTAACATTTTTCTCAGGGTCAATAACAATGGATTGTGAGCCAAGTAGAAAAATTCACCTCCTGGCTGCATGGCCTTTATTTGGTAAAGTTTACATAGGTTTGTTTTTGCCAAGATTGGATGGCGCTACCGAGAATAACACTCAAGTAGAGCACTCATTTTTTTTTTTCTCGTGTTCACAATGTAGAAAATTACCATTGACTGGCTTTTTGAAATGATTTCCTCATTTGTCCTTAAGTGGCCACACTAAATCTCTGAAGGACAGAAAAATCAATACATCAGGTCAGTTGAAGCTGCTCTTCACCCAATCTGTTTAGTGGGCTGTCCACCTGTTCTGAAATAACAGAGGACAGGTAACAATTTGGGGATCATACTCTGCTTAAATCTGATCTGGCATAGGAACTGCTGACTAGTTCACAAAGAGATTCAGCCCCCTGACTGGTGCCTGTGCTGGTGTGTGGCTCTCTCCCGCTGGCCCATCATGGGTACCACCTGGCTCAGATGGTGCTGGGCAAAAGCACGAGGATGGAAACAGCACGTGAGTCACCACTAGCCAGAAACTCAAGAGTTTTCACTTGGGATAAACTGGATTTAGGGCCCCTGGCAGCTCAGTTTCTAAAGAACCCACCTGCATTGCAGGAGACCCTGGTTTGATTCCTGGATTGGGAAAATCCCCTGGAGAAGGGATAGGCTACCCACTCCAGTATTCTTGGGTTTCCCTGGTGGCTCAAGTGGTAAAGAATCCACCTGCAATGTGGGAGACCTGGGTTTGATCCCTGGGTTGGGAAGATCCCCTGGAGGAGGGCATGGCAACCCACTCCAGTGTTTTTGCCTGGAGAATCCCCATGTATAGAGGGGCCTGGTGGCCTATAGTCCATGGGTTACAAAGAGTCATAAGCACACCATAGCACAGTACAAACTGGATCCTTTGTAAAAATAATTCCTTTTTGAAGACTATTTTAAAATGTTTAGTTGAAATGATTTCTTCACAACCTAAAGATCTAGTCTACCCTTTGAGACGGGGTAACGTGATAACATGTTATGAGACTGAAAGAGGAACTCCCCAGGTCGGTAGGTTCCCAATATACTACTGGAGATCAGTGGAGAAATAACACCAGAAAGAATGAAGAGACAGAGACAAAGCAAAAACAACACCCAGCTGTGGATGTGACTGGTGATGGAAGCAAGGGCCGATGCTATAAAGAGCAGTATCGCATTGGAATCTGGGATTTTAGGTCCATGAATCAAGGCAAATTGGAAGTGGTCAAACAGGAGATGGCAAGAATGAACATCAATATTTTAGGAATCAATGAACTAAAATGGATAAATCTACTACTGTGGGCAAGAATCCCCTAGAAGAAATGGAGTAGTCATCATAGTCCACAAAAGAGCCTGAAATGCAGTACTTGGATGCAATCTCAAAAATGACAGAATGTTCTCGGTTTGTTTCCAAGGCAAACTATTCAATATCATGGTAATCCAAATCTACTCTCCGACCTGTAATGCTGAAGAAGCTGAAGTTGAATGGTTCTATGAAGACGTACAAGACCTTCTAAAACTAACACCGAAAAAGATGTCCTTTTCATTGCAGGGGACTGGAATGCAAAAGTAGGTAGTCAACAAACACCTACTGTCGTAACAGNGACTGGAATGCAAAAGTATGTAGTCAACAAACACCTACTGTTATAACAGGCAAACTTGACCTTGGAGTACAGAATGAAGCAGGGCAAAGGCTAATAGAGTTCTGCCAAGAGAATGCACTGGTCAGAGCAAACCCTCTTCCAACAACACAAGAGAAGACTCTACACATGGACATCACCAGATGGTCAACACCGAAATCAGATTGATTATATTCTTTGCAGCCAAAGATGGAGAAGCTCTATACAGTCAGCAAAAACAAGACTGGGAGCAGACT
>SJYQ01004476.1:397258-408072 GCA_006410935.1 Redunca redunca
TGCCTCTTGAGAAACCTGTATGCAGGTCAGGAAGCAACAGTTCGAACTGGACATGGAACAACAGATTGGTTCCAAATAGAAAAAGAAGTACGTCAAGGCTGTATATTGTCACCCTGCTTATTTAACTTATATGCAGAGTACATCATGAGAAATACTGGGCTGGAATCAAGACTGCTGGGAGAAATATTAATAAGCTCAGATATGCAGATGACACCACCCTTATGGCAGAAAGTGAAGAGAAACTAAAAAGCGTCTCAATGAAAGTGAAAGAGGAGAGTGAAAAAGTTGGCTTAAAGCTCAACATTCAGAAAATGAAGATCATGGCATCTGGTCCCATCACTTCATGGCAAACAGATGGGAAAAAGTGGAAACAGTGACAGACTATTTTTTGGGGCTCCAAAATCACTGCAGATGGTGACTGCAGACATGAAATAAAAAGATGCTTACTCTTTGGAAGAAAAGTTATGACCAGCCTAGACAGCATATTAAAAAGCAGAGACATTGCTTTGCCAACAAAGGTCCATCTAATCAAGGCTATGGTTTTTCCAGTAGTCATATATATATGTGAGAGTTGGACTACAAAGAAAGCTGAGCACCAAATGTTTTTGAACTGTGGTGTTGGAGAAGACTCTTGAGAGTCCCTTGGACTGCAAGGAGTTACAACCAGTCCATCCTAAAGGAGATCAGTCCTGAGTGTTCACTGGAAGGACTGATTTTGAAGCTGAAACTCCAACACTTTGGCCACCTGATGCGAAGAACTGACTCACTGGAAAAGACCCCGATGCTGGGAAAGATTGATGGCAGGAGGAGAAGGGGACGACAGAGGATGAGATGTTTGGATGGCATCACTGACTCAATGGACATGAGTTTGCATAAACTCTGGTAGTTGTCGGACAGGGTGGCCTGGCGTGCTGCGGTGCATGGGGTAGCGAAGAGTCGAACATGACTGAGCGACTGAACTGAACTGAACATGATGAGGTTGTTTGACTTAGACAAGCTTAGATCTGGCCAATATTATTTCAGTCCCTATTGCTGGGTGTTTCATTGTTATTGCCTTCTTGTTGCCAGTATTTTGCAATTTCCTATCCCTGGTTTTATTACTAGCTTACAAATAGCTTGCTATTAAATGCTGTTATGGAATTAACAGATTCAAGGTAATGGATGATTACTAGGGACTGCCTTCTACTCAGCTCATTTGGAGATGACAATGTTTTGGTAGCAGTGGGGACTTTTGTGTCAGAAAGATAGTTTCAAAAACACATGCCTCTACATGTGTGAAAGTTGGTTAGCCTATTTCAGATTCAGACTTATGTATACAACTCCATGTTAAAATCTCATTCATATAAGTAACACAAGAGGAAATGAAATGAAGAATGTGAAACTCCTATGGTTTGGTACATCCAAGAAACTTATTAAATGGTAGTTAAGATGAAACATGAAGCACAGAGAGATTAAGTAATAACATCAAACAAACTGTTGAAGGGGGAAAACAAATTTTAAAAGATCATGGACGATCTACTGGATTTCACATGTGCATGTGTAAACACACACATACACAGGCTCGGAAAGCAGGGGTCCCCTCTACTTAGTACTTAGTAATGTAACTTTGAAAGCCCTCTTTTCAATGTCTAAGCAGGATCTTTGAAAGGTAAAATTTCCATCATTACTAAATATACAGTGATAGTTGCGATATTTTTGCAATTATTCCCTGGAGAAGGCAAATAGGCCATTTTTCGAAGTCAAAAGGACTGCTTTCCTCCTTGAAAAGGGCTGGGTAAGGTTTTGTTTGACAAGATCTTAGCTTTATTTTATGAGTGTTTTCATTTTCCAGAGGGACTTTCAAAGACTGCACAGTATCTTGGAGTGATACCAGCTCCTGTGGGTATTCGTAAGTAAAGGGAGAATTATGTTTCTGTAGCCCCTCAGAAAACTGCTTTTTAAGACCCCAGAGGTTTAAACCTTGTGGCTAGATGATATCAGTGATCTCTGCTAATGGACTGTCTGGCAGTCTCATGCATCATTAAAAGATGAGAATACCTTACTTGAATTGTGCAAACCAGGAAAAATATATTTGAGGTCTCTCAGAAGTGTGGCTGACATCCCTTAGACTAATTTAGAGGAACCAGCTCCATTCAGGGCCTCATGGACTTTGACTGGTAAAGGAACAAATCTGTGTTCTTGGAACAGTGTCAAATGTTTTGTTTCATCCCACATTCTGTGTTACTCTATACGTCCTACCGTGAGCCACTGTGTCCACACTATGACTTTTCTGCCTATGTAAAGACACCTGAGTGTGTAACTCAACTTAGCTCTCAGGATTTTTACACCTAGCACTTTCAAAACCAGTGATATGATCTTCCTCATGCTGATTCAGCTCCAGCCACTCTCTTTCATTCTCTATTTGGTTAATAGAACCTGGGAATTACCCTTTACTTCCACCTTCTCCCGTACTGCGTCATT
The DNA here is from genome assembly GCA_006410935.1 of Redunca redunca. Taxonomy (NCBI): domain Eukaryota; kingdom Metazoa; phylum Chordata; class Mammalia; order Artiodactyla; family Bovidae; genus Redunca; species Redunca redunca. The sequence goes on from SJYQ01004476.1 coordinate 399,719, forward strand.
AACTGATGTGGAATCTGATTTCCTATAAATCCCTTGATTCTGTCCCAGTCTCCTAATCCTCTTAGTCTGTCCCACCTCACTATGTCCATGGCAATAGACTTTTATTGCACTTGGTACCCATGGTAATTCATCTTCTATACTGCTTCTGATGCGATGATGGCGTACTTTTCTCAGTCTTTTAGCATCAGCCAGACAGCATCTGGTCCCTCACCTTCACCAGTCTTCTTTCCAGTCTCATCTAACTTCTTTCTTTTCTCCAAATAAATCATAGCATCACATTCCTCTGTTCCCTTTATCATATTGCTTTTGGTAAACTTAAAATGCTTTCCCTCATTGGCAAACTTTTACTTATGCTTTAAGATTCGGCTGAATATTACCTTTGCAGTATTCCTTGATTGACCCAGAAAAAGTCAAAGCCCTCTCCTCTGGATAATATCTACAAAGAATGAATCTTCCTTAGTAGAAGTTGTCTACGTGTCCTATTTCTCAGGAGTTCGGGAGATCCTTGTGAGCCGATATACCATCTGCCAGGCAAACATGACTTTCATGAGCCCCAATCCTGAAAAAGGTCAGTGTTCAGAGTTGTTGCAGGCTGTGGAAGTGAGGGCTTCTCTTTCTTTTTGGAGCTAGTCAGCTATCTGGAACATTCTCAGCAACTTCAAATACTCTGAAAACATGAATGTTTTGAATTTATACCAGAATAGACTCAGGGAACTTACCATCTTAGTTAGAGTTCCTATGTGAGTATAAACCACTTCTTTACAATTTACTCCCACAATTACTGAGTACAGACTACACACGAGGTTCTGTGCTGGCCAGGGATAACACAAAGGTGAACAAGGTACCAGGGGATTTATAATCTAGTGGGCGAGTGAACCACTCAATATTATGTGATAAACGTGAAGACAACCTGGAGCATTACAAATTTTGTGGTAGTATTAACAGCTCTGCTACCAGACTCACCACTTAATTCAAAACAGAAACATACTGTAGAGACCTAAAGTTAGACATGGCTTGAGTTGTGACTAACACAGCTGTGGAGGAAACTTTGCAGACTTGGTTTTCAGCTTTTCATTCATTTCTGATGGTTATAACTCTGGTTTTTCATACTTCAGTTCAATCTAATCAGGCTATTTCAAGCTTGTCAGAATACAATGTCAAAAGAATATTACAATGGTGATTGGAAAGAACATAAGATTAATCTGAAGTTAAAAACTGCTGCCAATCAACTAGTAAATTGTAGCTTCAACTGTTCATCCTAGCAGTCTAGGCACTGATCCCTTCTTTCCAGTTTTAATCCTCAGTGTCCTTCTACTTGATGCTTCTCATTTGGAGGCTAACAGTCTTTCTCTTTTATGAGTGCAATTTTTGCCCACCTCTCACTTTGGATCTTCAGGGCATGATAGTATCTTTCTTCATTTCATTTCTATCCCTCTTTCCTGAGCACGCATGCTCAGTCCTGTCTTGTAAACTCCATGAAGGTTAGCTTTTGTTTTGCTCACAATTAGTGTTTAGAGAAGTATCTGGCATTCTCATACTGCTAGTAAGAACCAGCTTATACAACACTGATTTTGAACCAAGGACTATTTTATGTCACTAGCATACATTATCTCATTTATGCCTCATAATAATCTTAGGAGAGGTATGATATGCTAATTTTACAGATGGGGAGTGAGGGACAGAGAGGGAGTATATACTCAATAACTATTTGTTGAGTTATCTCATTCAGATAACAGTCACTGAGTTGGGAACTCTGCAAGTCAGTTTTCTAACTTATAAGAGAGGTATTGGTTTGTACATGGTAAGGATAACCCTGTATGCGAGACAGCAAAAGAGACACAGATGTATAGAACGGACTTTTGGACTCTGAGGGAGAGGGAGAAGGTGGGATGATTTGGGAGAATGGCATTGAAACATGTATATTATCATGTAAGAAACGAATCGCCAGTCTATGTTTGATGCAGGATACAGGATGCTTGGGGCTGGTGCACGGCGATGATCCAGAGAGATGATATGGGGTGGGAGGTGGGAGGGGGGCTCAGGATTGGGAACTCGTATACACCTGTTAATGTGTGGCAAAACCAATACAGTATTGTAAAGCAAAATAAAGTAAAAATAAAAATTAAAAAAAAAGAGAGGAAGGAATGAGTGGGTGAATATATGAAAGTACTATTTAAACATAAAGCCCCATACATATTGTTCAGTTTCCCTAATTCAATTAGACTTCATCAATACTTGGATCCTTCTGTTTAACAAATGGCCGAAGTCTGACTCCCATACTGTCTGTCATTATTCTACTCCCTTTTGTCTGACTCAGAGACCACTTTCTCCAGGAAGCCTTCCTTGAACTCCCATTCTCTTCTGCTGCCCCTGTATCTACTACTTTGGGGCTTTGATGTACCTTACACATTCCTTGTTTGCTTTTCTTCCTCCTTTATCAGACCAAGAATGCTTTGAAGACATTTTGTGCCATTTACTTCTGAATTCCAAAAGTCAGGCACACAGGAAGTGCCAATTACAAGCTTATTAAATGAATGGATAACCCAGTAACACATATTATGGTGGACAATTTAAAGAAATATAGTAATATTTGAACCTGAATGGGCATTAAACTATATATCCAGGAAGAAAAAAAAAATCTAGATTGATGGACTGAAATAAACGTCCTATTCAGATTAATCACCACATAAGCGAGTGCTTTTCCATAAAGAGACATGTGATACCCGTCCTTCTGTTGTTTTAGTAGCTTTTCCATAAACCAACACTGAAGCCCCACTTGCAGTGAAAGTCAGAGGACAACCAGGAGTGTTCCAAAGTTTAGAGAAGTCTTAACTGCTCTGTAAAAACACCCACAACTGAATTCAAGACAAAGACAGCATGTAGAGGCCTAAGACTATGCACGGCCTGACTTGGCAGCAGCACAGCTGTGGACCTAACTTTGCAGACTTGCTTTTCATTTTTTTCAAGTTTTCAGGTTTTCATTTATTTCTGACTTCTGTAACTCTGGTTTTTTATACTTCAGTTCAATCTTATCAAGCTATTTCAAGCTTGTCAGAATATAAAGTCAAAAGAGTGTTACAATGGTGATTGGAAAGAACATAAGATTAATTTGAAGTAGAAAGAAGGCATTTTATAAATGAACGTGAAATGCCTGGAGGGCTACTAAGAATACCCAGCTATGCACTAGTTTTTCAGCTCAGATTTGATGTACACAGCATGCCATGGCCTTGGGAGAAAAGCCCATGTCAAATGTCATTGGAAGCTGCTCAGCCAGGCACATAGAAAGGCACATTGCATCAATGATATATGACAAGCCTGGTGGTGATTTTTCTGCTTCAGTGGCCAGCTCGTTCAAAGTCTGGACAAGCCCACACACAAATAGTTCATAAAGGACGAGGGTTGTCAGAATCATCTTTACAAGGCAGTGACTAGGATGCTTCTTTTAATGAACACTTCACGTTTCCATGTAGCCAATGTCTCAACCACTGAAGTGTCCGGAGAAGCAGATACTAAACTATTGGGGATGGAGGAAAATTTCTAAGAAAAGTACCATTAGCTCAATATTCAATCTAGTCTGCAGAAAAGAACTATTTCTCATCAATGTGTTTTGAGATTGCCATCTTACCCTGCATTACTTTTGCATATACCAGTACTATGTATTTCTTGAGCCCCATACAGAACAGATATCTTTGGCATTAAAGTAGGAAAAATGATGGAGGTGTAATACACATCTTGTGCCAGGCAACTGCTAGGTTTTTTAAATGTATATATACATTTGATTAATTTCATAACAGTGAAAACATCAGTGATGATGGTGGTGGTAGTGGTAAATTGATCGGTAGATTATTGACCTTTTTTTTAGGTTCAAGGCACTTTGCTAGGTACTTCACATGTATTATCTTATTTAATGTTCACAGCACTCTTGAGGTAGGTTATAAGGAACTAATTTTATATCAGCTAGGTACTTTGCTCAATGTCAGACAGCTAGTAATTGGAGGATCTGGGATTCAAACTGTGTTGGTCATATTTTGGGACCCTCAATTGCTCCTTAATTAATTTAATCTTAAATTAGAATTCATCTTGTCCAGTATTCTTTTTTTTCCCTGACTTATCTCTGGATTGTTCCAAAGTGTTCCTGGAGACATGTTAAAGGATTTGGGGAGAGTTCTCAATGTCCCCTTTTCCAGGCTCAAATGGACATATTTGATTTTGGCTTAAAATTTCAAGTAAATACACAAGTTGAGGAATCAGATATGGGCTTTAATCCATACCTCACAACTCTCATGAGCTTTAGGAAAAATGTTGAGTCTCTTAGGGCCTGGATCTCCTTCCATGGGATGAGAGAGTTGCTGTTTCCTGGTTATTGGAGGAGTTAAGGTATGGCAACCCACTCCAGTATTCTTGGCTGGAGAATCCCACGGACAGAGTGGACAGAGGAGGCTGGCGGGCTACAGTCTATGGGGGTACAGAGAGTCGGACAGGACTGAGCAGCTAACACTTTCAAAAGTTAATTATGGAGAGTGCTGGAGCCTAGTGGATGTTCAACTAATGCTTGTAATTAAATTACCATATCATTCCACTTTCCATCACAATATCTTCATGACATTACATGCTTAGACTGGAAATTTTAATATCTTGATGAATGGACCATGTGTCCTTTGACATTTATGGACAATTTATTCTGGGCACAGAGCCAGTTGTTTTATATATGCTGCATTAGTACAATTTGCTTCACAATAATACCATGTAAGTGATTCCATTATCATCTTCACTTTATAGGAGAAAACTTGGCATCCTCAAGAGGTTAAATAATTCCCTGAAAGATTCAGGTCTAGTAAACGGTGGCATCTGGATTCTTCCATGCTTGGTCCCAAGGCACACCATCAAGCCGCTGTCCTCTTCACCTCTATGACATTTGACCTTTCTGCTCTATCTCGTCCCCTGACAAACCGTGGTTTTTGTTCTTGTTAAGAGGTGTGTCTGTGAACTCTCCCACTCTAATGTGGTTTCATCAAATAAAAATAGTATTACACAGGATGTCCTCTGCCATGAATAAACAGATGCTGACCTCTCTGCATCAAGGCTCTCCTGTTCAGAATCAAATGTAGCACGTGTAGCTATAGACTACCCTCTTCCTTTCTCCTCCCTTCCTTCTCAGCTGTAACCACCTTCCTGACATTGGTAGATGTATACATAACTTTTATATTTTATAAAATATAGATCTCTTTGTAAACAATATATCCTATTATAGACATTTTTGAAGTTTTTATATGATGTTTTTAAAAAGGCATTTTTTACATTGAATATATTATGACGAGTTCAAATTATTTCATACTTTTAAAAATATTTACCTTGGTGTTTCAAAATCAGCTTCCTATCGCAATTTATTCAGGTCAGTATTTGTAGATAGAGTTCATTTTTTTTCATTTTGGTTCACTGTTGAACTGTGCAAACAAAGTTTATACATTTATGCAGTGAAGAATAAATGAGTTGTTGCTGTTTCACTCTTACAAAGGGAGTAGACCTGAGCATGTTTGTTTGTACATAAGTGAAAATGAAATGTGCCAGCGTCACTATGGAATTCACCCAGTAGGGACACTAGTGAGCCAGGGCTTATGAGCATGCTCAGTTTTACCAGGTGTTTTAAAGCTGCCCTCCTTTGTAGTGGTACCAAGTTTTCTTCAACCAGTAATGTCTATGAGTCTTTCCTTTCCACAACTTCATTACTACCTTGGTATAAGATTAATTTGGGTCCATATTTCTTAATTGGTATTTCAGATGTTATTAGTGAGCTTTAATATCTTTTGATACTTTTATTGGCATTCTAATTTTTTCTCAGTGAAATGCCTACTCTATTGCCCATTTTTCTTCTAGGCTAGTTTGATTTTTTAAAAATATATTTTCTTTGTTTTGGCTTGTCCTTTCACTTTTTAAAGTTTATTTTTATATAAGTTTTTAAGCTTAGAAGGGTCATCTTGAAAAATCATTGTTCTTATGGTTTTTGACTCATGATTTTAATAAAAGCATTCATTCACCAAGAAGCTGCTTAAGACCTAGGGAAATTGGCAGACCCAGCGAGGACCACTCTTGCAGGCAGCCTCTGTTCATCCACCTCTCAAGCCAGACTTTCCTGGAATCTACCACATTCACTGGCGTCTTCCTCCAGGTCTTTTCCCTGCTGGTCCCTGCCTCTTCCTTGGTTCATGAAGTAAAATCTCTCCCACGTGCTCCTTCTTTCAAGGCCCCATCAGCACATAAGCCTTTGTAACTGCTTGGGTCAGAGACAGGAGCAGTAAAGGGAACAGGGAATACTCGAGCTAGCATCTTCCCATAATAATCCAGTAGTTATTCTCAACCATTGGCCAGTTTGCTTCTTTCGTTGAGCTTATTCAAAGGTGTGTGTTTGTATGTGTAACATGTTTTACTTTTCTCACAAATCCCTAGCGACTGTTCACTTATCACTGCACAAATGGTATTTTTTCTGTGGTGCATATTTATGTTATTTTCCCTCTTGTCTGACTTCTCTGTTCCGTCAGCTCCCTGAGGATCCGAATCATGTCTCTTCATAGTTACACCAAGTTATGCTGGGATAGAGTAAGTATAACAAAAATTTCTGTTAAAAATGAAGTAACAAATGAGAGACTGAATTTCCTTACAACATCTGGGAGGTTGCTATTCTCTGTTGCTAACTGAGGCTGCTTCTTGCAGACCACTGAGCTGAAGATGGGCTTATAAACTTTTGTGAAAATTGATAAACTAAAAAATACACATGCCTGGATAAAAGGCCATGTGGCTTCTACTCTGAGATAATGTCTACAGAATATCAAACTTCCTTCCCCAAATCTATGTTGAATCTCCCCCAGCATTCCAGTATGTTTGAGTCCCAGGTTACTACACTATTCATCTTGACCGCAGTAGCTTGAGTGAGAAAAAGTTTAATGACAATGTATACACTATTTATATTTTGTAGAGATGACTGAGACACAAAGAAACCAAAGTTTTAAGGTCACAAAGTCAGCTACAGTGTAAGAAAATAAGACACTTATAATGGCAAACATTCCTTTATAGTGAGATAAATTAAATGACATACAAGCCACTTGTGGTCTTAGAAGCTTCCAAAGAAAGCTGGCAGAAGTACTTGAATTGACAGAGACACGACTGAGCGACTGAACTGAGCTGAACTTACTGATGTTATATCAGAGAAACAAATTATTGAAGGCAATTTATAATTTGATAGGGAGAAGACATTGTGGAATAAAGAGAGAAATCAGGACCTATTACCAGATATGGGAGAGTAGGCCATATATATAACTGACAAAAGTGAATTTGTGAGGCCTAAGAATGTCCATATTGCATCATACAGGTAAAAAATGTAGTAGCATACTTTTTTCCTTTTTTTGGGTAGATTTTATACACCGGCTTTAAAATGATTGTATCTGTACGGTCTTCCCTAGAAAGGGAGTCAAAATGAGGGAGTCAAGGAGGAGTATGTACTAGGCTATATATATACAGGTTTGCACAAATATGAATATGCATACAATGATTGCCTTGACATGATACAGGACTCTTCCAATCTCTCTTATTTTTCATCTTTTTGTTTCAGTCTTTGTCAGTTCTATTCCTACCATACTCAGATTTCTCAATGCCCAGATATATAGCTCTACCTCCTAAACAGCTTGTCAGCATGATTCCAAATCTCTCATTGGGCTGTATCAATTTTTCATCAGTCTGATCTTATCATAAAGCTACAACTTAGATAAAGTATCAACAACCACAGATACTTTCTTATCTTAGTCTATCATCAAGGCTTCTAAATTCTCAGACCCTTCTGTCATCCTAAACCATTTTGATAAAATAATGACAGTGGAAATGACCAACTTGACCAGTCTAGCAGCATCCTTACGGCTGCTAGGGTGCCTCTTTGGAGCTGTGGTACCCAAGCAGAAGGCTTGAGTTGCTGCATTAAGATCCCAATGTCTTTAACATCAGTAAATCTTTCTTGTCAGCTTTTCACTTGTGAAATTTAGCTCATGAATCTTACATATATATATTCAACTCTACCATCTTTTTTGTGATTTTTGTTTTGTCTTAAAAATCAAAGAAATGTATTTATATATACATCTACTGTCAGCAATCATGATTTCTTTTAGATACAGATTTGGGCTACAGGCTTTATTGTAGTGAATGGCTTCTCTTTATGTTTCACAACAGAAAAATTTTAACTCTCCTTGGACTTGAAGGTTGATTAATAATAATTAAATCTATTTCTTCTAGGTGCCAAATCACTTAAATAAAAATAAAATGCTTTGGTTAATCATATTATGTTTAGTGTTGTCAGACATTCAACATCCCAA
>SJYQ01004476.1:408083-440081 GCA_006410935.1 Redunca redunca
CAAGATTTTGGTACAATATAAAATGAAATAAGTTATTTTCAGAATTTTTCTTTTTGTTGATCAACTATCATGATATATAAATGTGTAAATGTCTACATACTAAACCCTCAAGTCTGTTTTTCTGCAGGACCCAAGAATATAATCTTAAATTTGAAATGAGTATTATTAAAAATGCTTGACATCATTGAAAGAGCAGGAGGTTTATTTTTGAAGTAAAAGTTTTAGTTTTGTAATGATGACTCACATATGAGGAATAGAAAATATTGCAGTGTAAATTTAAGGTTCTCTTCATCCATATCAATGAGCTAACCACAAGTACCAATGTTGTTTTTAAGATATTCTCATTGAGTCGGCAGAAAGGACAGATGGCCCATTTTTCATGTCTATGGATGTGTTCAATGTTAATACCAGTCATTATAACCTTAAGACCTAAAGTCTGTTTTATCACTAGTGTATTTCATTTTAGGGCATGTCAACAGCAAATAATTCTTTGAAATTATTGTGGTCTTTAAAAAGAATAAGGTAATTCATGTTTATAACATAACATATTCCATAGTTTCTGTAGCTTATAGAGAACACTGCTGTAGTTAAAACTAAACAAATGTAAATATCTGAAAATATAATTTCTACTATCATATTCTGATACATTAATTTTATTTGATTTATCTCTCTATAAAATATCTAGATAGTTAAATAACATATGATCTCAATTTAAATGAGATAATCTGAATTAGTGGGAATTTTGTTAGATAAAAGTTCCTGCTTTATGTTCTAAAAAATAATCCCACAGATCTATGCCAATCATCTTATAAAGTTCTAAGGTTTTTATAGCCTGGACTTAGGGCCTTTGATATAGCTAATGCTTCATACATCACAGGAGCCATTTAAATCACTGTCTTTAATATGGATTATACAACAAAATAAAAATTCTTACTCTATTAATCTCTGCTTCAGGGAGAGGTTAAAATCACTGGAATATCCTTCTCACATTCTCTACAGATTGTAACAATACTTTCTATAGTAGTCTTATTTTTTTCCCCACTGTGATTCTATGTTAAATATTTTCTATTATTTCCTTTTTTTCCTCCAAATTTTGTAGAGTATTCCAAAATACCCTAAATCAGAAATGTTCAATGTTCTGGGGATTCTGAATTGTAGCCTAAATCAGTCCCCTATCAGAAAGTAATTTTTAGGTGGATCTTGTGGTAGTCTTTTAAGTCGTGGGACTTTTAATTCAATCCCTTAACATAGCTGAGTTTACTTATTGCTTTCCATTGAGTACAGTTGACTCTCGGTGAAGTTGTAACATGTGGTTTAAGTATCCAGTAGCACCCAGGGGCCGGGGAAGGCAATGGCACCCCACTCTAGTACTCTTGCCTGGAGAATCCCATGGATGGAGGAGCTTGGTAGGCTGCAGTCCATGGGGTTGCAAAGAGTCAGACACGACTGAGTGATTTCACTTTGACTTTTTACCTTCATTCATTGGAAAAGGAAATGGCAACCCACTCCAGTATTCTTGCCTGGAGAATCCCAGGGATGGCGGAGCCTGGTGGGCTGCCATCTATGGGGTCACAGAGTTGGACACGACTGAAGCGACTTAGCAGCATCCAGGGGCAAGCCAGTATACAGAAGACCTTCATAAAAATATAAACCAGGAAATAAATCCCCTCTCTTTCTCTGTATATGCATGTGTGTGTATATGCACACATATAGACACATATATATGTTTCCTGGGAAAGACTGAAGGCAGGAGAAGGGGATGACAGAAGATGAGATGGTTGGATGGTATCACTGACTTGATAGACATGAGTTTGAACAAGCTCTGGGAGTTGGTGATGGACAGGGAAGCCTGACGTGCTGCAGTCCATGGGGTCACAGAGAGTTGAACACAACTGAGCGACTGAACTGACTGACATATGTTTCTATATGTGTGTATGTATACATATGGCTAGCATGTAATATTATATCGTGTATTTATAGTATATACAATTTACACCAGGGCTTCCCTGGTGGCTCAGAGGTTAAATCGTCTGCCTCCAATGTGGGAGACCTGGGTTTGATCCCTGGGTGGGGAAGATCCCCTGGAGAAGGAAATGGCAACCCACTCCAGTATTCTTGCCTGGAGAATCCCCTGGACGGAGGAGCCTGGTAGGCTACAGTCCACGGGGTTGCAAAGAGTTGGACACGACTGAGCGACATCACCTTCACAATTTACATAATCATGCAGTATACAATTATATTTTACAATGGTTTTTATATGTAATTATATAATTCTTAAAAACAATTCTCTCATAAAATAGAATCTTACAGAATATTCTGTGTTTCAAATAGTAGCTATGGGTTCTACCTTTAAAAGTCAATTTATTAGCATTTTATAAAATCATGGAAAACATGAAGGCTTTTAGTAAAGCCATGGGTATAGTTAGAACATTTTTGAGCATTGCATTATGACATCTACCTCAATTACTCCAGATGTACATAATTAATGTTATTTTTAATAATTTTTAATTAAGCTCCTACTGTGTGTCAATGAACTGAGTGCTTTACATACATTTTCTATTTTCATCCTCACAATGACCCTCAAATAAGAAAGACACCAACACTCTAACTGTTCAGCGATGAGACTATTGGTGGGCTAGAGTGGGTAAGATCGTAGAGTGGAATGGAAGGAGTGCAGAAGCCAGAATTCAGTGCCAGATCCGTTGACTCTGCAGTAAGCATGCTTCTCTGCAGTATGTCTCTGCCCATCGAATGATGGTCAGAAAGTTAAGTTAGAACTGGAGAGTGACTGTAGGTGGAAAAAATGGGTAACCCTAGCTGGTGGCCCTATGGATAGCTTATAGAAATCTTAGAAAATTGTTCTTTCGTGGGAAGTAACAGTTTCAAAAACCAGAAATACAATGCTCAATTTTAGTTTCAAAAGAATTTGTCCTATTCCTACTAACATATCAATTTGTATAGAAATACTTTTGAAAAGGAACCAGAAAAAATTGTGAATAATATTTAATACTTTTTAATGATTTGAAATTTAAATGCAAGTAATTACCAGAAGAAAGCATATCTGCTTTAAAAGGAGCATATTATTTCTAAAAGGGCCAAAAGATTGAAGTGATAATAATGAATGGCCCAAGGAATGCTTATTTTGATGTGACGTTATTTTCAAACAGCTTTTTAAAAGTCCCCTTCAGCTAACAACCTGTAAGAAAAGCAAAAACAGACTGAAAAGCAGGAAATACATAATGCTCTTGTCGAAGTTTCTGTCTTTATCTAAATAATTCTTATTTACCTCTGTAAACACTACATGGTCAACTGCCTCAAAACCTTATTTAATACTATTTTATTTTAAAAGAGGAATGTTCATAAACAGTCTTGATTGCTTTCCCATTGAATGCCCAAGTTATGAAAGAGTCAAACAATTATGTAATTTCCTTTCCTATGTCAGAATGAGTCAGAGTGATATTTCATCAACAAGAGGCAGTGGAAAGAGATCAGGGGGATGAAACTTGAAGCTGGAAAGCAGACTTATCCATGGGGCTGTCCTGTGTAAAGTGACAAATCTCTGTGTGGTGGCTGTGGGCGTTGCATCCAGTGTATGCATGGGCCACTGCGGAACAACCAGCAGTAGTCCAAGGCCAAAACAGCTGCATGGCAGTGCTGTGTCTTTAGGCAGAGGGGCCCATTCCTGCAAGGACCATGGCAATGTGGGAATAAACAGCTTCTTGTTCTCTAGAGGTGGGACCGACAAGAACCAGGGAGACAAAGGACTTGTTTATGGGAGCTCGAGTCTGTCAGGACTTTGAAGCAGACACTCAATGGTAGGTCCAGGCAGTGGCTGGAGCTGGGCAACAAAGGCAGGGCAGAACTTACTGGGCATTTTTAGTATGACATTCCAGACCTTCTGCTGGGTTGAGGCTGACAAACATTTGTACTTTGTCAGGAATGACTCAGGAATTGATAGGGTGGATCTAACAAGTGAGAAGGCAGAGAAGATAAACCCATTGCTGAGCTATGCACATTTGTTGAGAAAATTAAGAAATCATTTCAACTAACTAAAAAAAATCCTCATTATTTAGAATCTCCCAGATAGTGTAATGGGGCTCCCAAGTTGGTACAGTGGTAAAGAATCCGCCTGCCAAGGCAGGAGATGCCTGAGATGCAGCTTCAATCCATGGGTCGGAAAGATCTGCTGGAGGAAGAAATGGTAACCCACCCCAGTATCTTGCCTGGAAAGTTCCCTGGACAGAGGAGCCTGATGGGCTGCAGTCCATGGGGTTGCAGAGTCAGATGCCACTGTGAATCTGAGCACACACAGACAATGTGACTGGCTGAATCTTCACTCTCAAATAAGTTCTTTAAATATTATTCAGTTCAGTTCAGTTCAGTCACTCAGTTGTGCCTGAATCTCTGTGATGTCATGGACCGCTGCATGCCAGGCGTCCCTGTCCATCACCATCTCCTGGAGCCTCCTCAAACTCATGTCCATTGTGTCAGTGATGCCATCCAACCATCTCATCCTCTGTCGTCAACTTCTCCTCCCACCTTCAATCTTTCCCAGCATCAGGGTCTTTTCCAATCAGTTGGTTCTTCGAATCAGATGGCCGAAGTATAGGAGTTTCAGCTTCAGCATCAGTTCTTCCAGTGAATATTCAGGACTGATTTCCTTTAGGATTGACAGGTTGGATCTCCTTGTAGTCCAAGGGACTCTCAAGAGTCTTCTCCAACATCACAGTTCAAAATCATCAATTCTTTGGTGCTCAGCCTTCTTTATAGTTCAACTCTCCCATCCATACATGACTGGAAAAACCAGAGCTTTGACTCGATAGACCTTTGTTGGTAAAGTAATATCTCTGCTTTTTAATATGTTGTCTAGGTTGGTCATAGCTTTTCTCCCAAGGAGAAAGCATCTTTGAATTTCATGGCTGCAGTCACCATCTGCAGTGATTTTGGAGCCTAAAAAAATAAAATCTGCCACTGTTTCCATTATTTCCCCATCTATTTGACATGAAGTGATGGGACTGGTTGACTCACTGGAAAACACCCTGATGCTGGGAGGGATCAGGAGGGGGCAGGTGGAGAAGGGGACGACAGAGGATGAGATGGCTGGATGGCATCACCAACTAGATGGACATGAGTTTGAGTGAGCTCCAGGAGTTGGTGATGGACAGGGAGGCCTGGCGTGCTGTGATTCATGGGGTCGCAAAGAGTCAGACACGACTGAGCGACTGAACTGAACTGATGGGACTGGATGCATTGATCTTAGTTTTCTGAATGTTGAGTTTTAAGCCTACTTTTTCACTCTCCTCTTTCACTTTTATCACGAGGCTCTTTAGTTCTTCCTCCCTTTCTGCCATAAGGGTGTCATTGGCATATCTGAGGTTATTGATATTTCTCCCTGCAATCTTGATTCCAGTTTGTGCTTCATGCAGCATTTCTTATGATGTACTCTGCATGGAAGTTAAATAAGCAGGGTGACAATATACAGCCTTGGCATAATCCTTTCCTGATTTGGAACCAGTCTGTTGTTCCAAGTCCAGTTTTAACTGTTGCTTCTTGACCTGCATACAGATTTCTCAGGAGGCAGGTCAGGAGGTGGTCTGTTATTTCAATCTCTTGAAGAATGTTCCACAGTTTGTTGTGATCCACACAGTCAAAGGCTTTGGTTTAGTCAATAAAGCAGAAGTAGATGTTTTTCTGGAACTCTCTTGCTTTTTCAATGATCCAGTGGATGTTGGCAATTTGATCTCTGGTTCCTCTGCCTTTTCTAAAACCAGCTTGAAAATCTGGAAGTTCACAGTTCCTGTACTGTTGAAGCCTGGCTTGGAGAATTTTGACCAATATTGTGCCAACGTGTAAGATGAGTACAATTGTGTGGTAGTTTGAACATTATTAAAGTATAGGTAATTCTGGAGTGTATTTTATGATACAAGTATTCTTCATGCATAATAGTCTTATCAATAGACTCACACTGAATGTTTTATACTTGAAGCATCCAGTATGGAAAGCAAAAACAGAGGATTAGGAATCACAATTATGTTTCATCTGATCTGTTTAACCTTGAAATATCTAAAACTGTGTGTAACTCACTTCCAAATAAAGCAGTAAAGAACTGACAGAAAGGAAATAGGTAAAAATATATAAAAGGTCACAGTCCTTCTTCTTAGGAAAGTTTAGTAATCTCTCTGTTTTCAATGCTGATATAATTTGTGATTTATAATCATCAAATATACATTTATTTCTAATAATTAATCATAGTTACCTCTTCTTATGGCTTTCTGAGAAAGACATATTTGACTATGAAGATAGAAATCATGGTATAGCAAATGCATGCCTTAGATCATTTTTGTTCTCTGATTCCATAGACTTGTGTTTTATAAAGAGGAGAGGAACTGCCAAATGTGATGAATAGTTGCATCACACACCAAGAGGCGGAGGTGACCTTGGAGCTCACATAGCCAGTATCCTCCTTTTCTAAATGAGGAAACTAAGACTTGGGGATTAGGTTCACAGAACTAATAGTAGACATTTTAGATGTGGAACATAAATATCAAAGCATCAGAAGCACTCTCCCATAGCAAAAAGGATATTTATGTGTTTCCTCTTGAGACCAAGTTAAACATGGCTCTGTTTACTTACATGGGGAAAGGTTCTTTGGCTAAGCTTTGCATCAGACTTCAGAGGCAGACACATTTCAGGACAAAAGAGCCAGCTGTCTACCAGAGCCACGTTCAGACTAGCACAAAGATGAGACATTCTAGTGGTGTAAGGGGGAAAGCCTCAAAGAGATGTAACAAAGGTGTAGAGTGTGTCTGTAGACCAAAAAGAGAAATTCATTATGAAATTCAGTAAACCTTGACAACTTTGGCCAGGAAGAAAATGATGGCATGAATTGAGAGGGAGGACTCTCAATGACTATGTTAACTCTTCTGTAAGAGTATGATTAGAAATGTTTTCAAGTTTTCAATTCTGCAAATACAGGACTCTTCTCATGTCTGGTTCTGGAAGCAGATAACAATACATACATGGTTCCTCTAACTAGTGATCCTTGAGATGTGCAATATTTATAACATTTTTGATTGGAGGGTTCAGAGTAAAGTAAGTAGAAATGTAGGACTTATTCTCACTCTGGAAAG
Organism: Redunca redunca; assembly: GCA_006410935.1. NCBI lineage: Eukaryota > Metazoa > Chordata > Mammalia > Artiodactyla > Bovidae > Redunca > Redunca redunca. Next base: position 415,214 of record SJYQ01004476.1, read on the forward strand.
TAAGAAATAAGGAGCGATACCCAACCAGTTCATTCCTAGGCACAGGGGAGTGTCTTGGCTTACGCCCAGTGTCCTAGCCTAACTGCTTCCAACGAGGGCTTTCAGGGAATCACGTTCTGATTGAGTGTGAGTATGTACACTGAGAGCAGATCCCCATGCTGGTGCTCAGAGGAAGCTGGTCTATCAAGCAAACCATGACTTGTGTCAGGAACCTTGGCAACAGCGGGGCTCAAGTCCAAGTGAAAAGTCAAGAAAGGGAGTCTGAGGAGTTGATTTGGGATGTCTTGGCCTCTGAGAAAGCAAACTTCCGGGATGAAGGACGATTTTACTCAAACAACTGTATCAGTAGGCAAAATGATTTTAACACCCAGGCCAGAGATCAGAGAACAAGTGGATTTTAGAAGTGTTAATGACAAGAGAAAGGCCAAGTTCCAGGTCTCTAGGGGCTGGAATATTGGGAATTTACTAAGTCAGAGATTAAGGTATAAGAATGAAGGCAGAACTGGAACATAAATGCTATCCAAGTGTCCCTTGCATGAAAAGCTATTTAAATCCCTGATGTTTAAAATGGGGAGCCATGCTGAATCCACCGTTTGAGACGACAGAGACCACCTCCACAGTGAGAGATGGCAGTGTGCAGTGTGACAGAATGTCAAATGGACACTGATTTTCAAAACAAAGAGTGAGATGAACAGTTGTACGCATTAGAGTTCTGATATGTGGTGGTATTTTGAAGGTTAACCAATTGCTAGTAAATCCACAGGGTCTGATGAGAGATTTCTTTAAACAAAAATACTCCCTGCATCTCAGAGTCTGTTGCAAAATGCACAATGTGTAGAACTCTAACATACTTATGGAATATGAATACATTATTATTTATAGATGGAAGCTAATGACTGTAATGAAAGCAGAGCATTTTAGTTAAATAAGCAAATGATTAAAATTGACAACACAAGTGTAAATAAGGCCCAGATTAATTAAGTTGCTCATTACTTTTCCTTGTAGCAGATATTACTTTGTGTTGAGTGTCCCCCTCCCCCTCAGTTCAGTTGCTCAGTCACGTCCGACTCTTTGCAACCCCATGGACTGAAGCATGCCAGGCCTCCCTGTCCATCACCAACTCCTGGAGCCTACATCAGTGATGCCATCCAACCATCTCATTGCTCCCCCTGTTCCAACACCCTGACTCTTGGTTCCCTGGGAACCCAACAGTGTTCCAGCCTCATATTTATACGTACTGTCTCCTTAGCCAGGAAAGCTCTTCCTCCAGGCAGTGGTAAAGACCACAGCCTCACTTACTTCAAGCATCTGCTCAAAGCTCTCCTCCTTTTTGAGTCTTTGTGTCTGATAAATGCATTGGTAACCCTGTATTTTGCATCATTTCCAATTCTCCTATCATTCCTGTCTTTTTCATCCTAGTATTTACCACTTTTGCATGTATTAGTATTTAGTATTATGTATTTAGTATTTATGCCACTTTTGCATGTTTTATTTTCTGTCCCCCTACCTTAGTACTGTCAGATTTAGCAAGTAAAACTACAAGGCACCCAGCTAAATTTGAATTTCAGGTGAAATTCAAACTAAAAACAAAACACTTTTTAGTTTGAGTGTGTCCTAAATATTGTATCAGACATTCTTGTACTAAAATATTATTACTTTCACTACTTAAACTGAAAACTCATTCATTGTATCAATATAATTATTCAAGTGTCCCAAATATTGCACTGCACATACTAAATGTATTCTTTATTTATCTGAAATTCAAATTTAACAGGGCATGCTGTATATTTTCTGATGATACCTCTCTGCCCTCCTCCCGCCACCCCACCCCAGAATTTAAACTGCTTGAAGACAGGAACTTGGAACACTGTTTACTGCCACATTCCCAGTGCCTCGAACAGTGCCAGGCTCTCAAAACATATTACCAGATAATAAATTAACCATTCTATTTTCCTGAAATATTCATTTGATCCTGCAGTTCTCATCCTGGTGAAATATCTTAGGTCCCTTATTTATATAAATAAATCATACAGCAATACTCTGTTCCTGGTAGATGTCTTGTTTCTCTGCAGGGTCCAGTATACTGTTTGGAATTTGCTCAGCACAGTAAGTTTGTAATACACAACTACAGTACACAAAAAGTTGCAAATATTTTAAAGTACCATTTGTGAATTCTGGAGACTGTAGGAAACTCAAATATTACAAAGTAGTGTATTTTCAGGTTGGACATGCATTATACATGTAACTACCTTTCACAAATAAAATTTGTCAATCTTATGTAAACATTTCTGCTTATGTGTTTTCAGATTTTGTATTCCAATGATTGTCATTGAAGTTACTCTGGGAGGTCATTTTGTACCCTTCCTCAGCTGTAGGCAAGATTTCATCATCTTATTTCCTTAGTTTACCTATTTCAACAAATCACCAGTGATAGTGGTTCATAATGGCCATAATTAGCCTGTATTAGAGCCATCGTTCTTTTTCAGCCCCATCTTTAATTGCTAATTAAACCTAGTTTATCTTTTTCCTTGTTCAGAGAATCCTCTTCATCTTTAATGACAGAATAATAAATGGTACAGATAGGAATAAAAAACTGATAACTATAAATACATAAGCCCATCTATAGGCCTGCAAACTACAGAAAACTGAGGAATTATTTTATTGTCTGAATTTTTAATTAAACCATTATTATCTTTTAAACCAAGGAAGACAATAATTAGTGTTTTAATGAATACCTCGGGTTATGTTTTCAATGGTGTCCCTCCAAAAGATATGTTGAGGTCCTGGTACTAGTAAATGTGATCTAATCTGGGGATGAGGACTCTGCAGATGTCTTTAAGATGAGGTCATAAATTGAAAGTCGCTCAGTGGTGTCCGACTCTTTGCGACCCCATGGACCATGTAGTCCATGGGATTCTCCAGGCCAGATTATTGGAGTGGGTAGCCGTTCCCTTCAGGATACTGCAGTAGGGAGAGCCCTAAGTCCAATATGGTTGGTGCCCTTGGTAGAAGAAAAGAGACAGACACAGAGGGGAGACAGCCACAGAAAGACACAGGCAGAGACTGGAATTATGCTTCTGTAAAGCAAGGGATGCCTAGGGCTACCAGAAGCTGGAGGAGGCAAGATGGGCTCTTTCTCTGGGAAGTTCTGGGGCAGCAGGGCCTAGCCAACTATTTTGTTTTTAAATTAAAGTACAGTTGATTTATAATATTGTGTTAATTCCTTCTGTACAGCAAAGTGACTCAGAAACATATATATTTATCTATCTATACATTTTTTTCCATTATGGTTTATCACAGGATACTGAATGTAGTTCTCTGGGCTATACAGTAGGACACTGTTATCAGTTAACTCTTTTAGATTTCTAGCCCCCAGAACTATGAGAAAATAAATTCCTGTTTTTTTAAGCCATCCAAAGTTCTGATAATTTAAGGCAGGCCTAGGAGAGAAATATGGTAAACATTTAATAATAAAATATTTACTGTCCACAAAAGTAATTACTTTTCCCCTTGTACTCTTTTAATGCAGATTAATTTTTTTTCCCCTTTTCTTCTCTCTCTCTTTTCTCTAGGCTGAGCTTTTCCAGGGCCACGTTCATGTCACTTATTACCATAACTCCAGTGCTCATAATAGTGTCTGGCATAAAAGATTGCAAATAAAATGCTGTGAATTAACAGATTATTTTTTAAATAAGCAGTGTTGAGTTACAAAGGTTTCTCTACACTTTAGCCCAATAACGTACTAAAGAGTGTGCTGCTTTCAAACACTAAGCCCAAACTGAACGAAGATTGAATTCCCTCTATTTTTGCATTGTTTCTCTAGTTAGGATAAATGGATCGAAATTTCCAGTCACCTGTTGTCTTCTGTCCATACCTCCTTACCTTTGAGAGGCAAAACTCTCTCTGTATTCAGATTGCTCTGAGAGGGATGAAAGTCTGAGTAATCTTATGTTCATGGAGCTTGAAGAATTTTCTATCACTTGCAACTGTTATCTATGTCAAGTTTTGATTAACTGAAATATGAACAAACAGTTTTTTAAAGTATAACTCTTCAGTTAAATTTTCTAGAAGAAGAAAATCAAGCTTGGGATAGAAAAAAAGAGCAAAACTTAAGCTAGTTAGTGAGGAAAATAGGACTTAAAATAGAAGTGTAATCTCAAGTACAAGTATAGGTTTGCAGTAACAAATGACAAATTCCTAAAATGAGTTTTTTTAAAAAGTTAGAAAAAAAAGTGCAATCGAAATAAATCAATTGGACTTTAAAAATTAAAGCTGAAAACCTTAATGTGACTTTTGTTGGCCTTGGGAAAATTAGCTAGCCAAGAGTTTCTTTATCATAGATTGTCAATAAGAGCATTACCTCTTGGGCGTGGTTAGAATTTTTTGAGGTCTATAAAATATTTTGAAGACAAAAATCCTATGACTAGACAAATTGTTATTCTTGCACTGATGTATACTTAGGTTACTGAGTTTGTCCTGGTCAGTTTGGATGTCATTCATTCTGTAGGTTGGTAGGCCCATTATATAACATAGTGAGAACCGGTGATAAGCAGCTTTCAAAAGATAGGCTATAGTTAAAATGGAAGCATTATTATTTATTTATCTATGACACCTTAAGCAGCTTTTGAAAAATTTAAGAGGATGAAAATAGAAGGCATTTTGAAAATTCTTAACACTCTTCAAAGCTTTATGTTCAAGGTTATATTTGAGCTTCTACTTTGTATTTATTTTTCTTATGTATAATGCATTCAGTCTGTTGGACAAGGTGATATTTAATTCAGTTCTTTCTGAGTTTTCCATTTTGCTTGTCAGATAGCAGCACATGCATTTTTGGAAGATATAAAAGTAAAAATTATTCTTCCACCCAGGCACTTTTTTTTCCCAATTGTAAAATGAAGAGTTACACAATACTTATGTTTGTCAAGAGGGCTGAACTCCAGAAAATAATTTTAACATCTGAGTTAAATACAACACAGGTTGTATTTATCACGTATTCATCACCAGACACACTTATACATTCTTCTGTCAATGGCATGTCATGGACAAATGGTCTTTAGTAGCCATCATTCTATATAGCAGGAAACAAGATTCCTTTTTACAGTTTAATGTTAATTTTTAATTGTTACTAAAGCTAATGTTATAATGTCCATAAATAAAATAACAAAAAAGAAAAAAAAAGTCTTAACAGTCAAACACAAACACAATTTTGGAAAAATAGGAATATGCAAATAATAAAAATAGGAATTAAAAAAATAAAGTAACAAAAATAAAAAAGAAAAATGTGGAAAATTTTCTTAATTTTTCAAACACATTTTAAACAAGAAATTAAGTCAGTATCATGGCTTTACTTATGTACATAGTATATTTTGTAAAACCTAGAAAAAATAGTAGGGCAAACAGTGTGTAAAAGATGTTCTTGATTGCTTTGTTAAGATCTCTGTGCTTGCTGTGTTTTAACCATTTGTGAAGCTCTTACCAGGGGTATGAGTTTCTGTGTTCACAGTTAAGAATGCAGGCATGTGCCTGTGTTCTTAGTCTCACATTGCTCATTGCCATGAAAGAGAAGATTGGGGAAAATTTGTCTTCACGTAACTTAAGAGACTTTATATTAAAGATAGCAACATTTAGGAACAAGATTCAAGCAAGAAGAGCTGTCACTCCAAATGAGAAATTTTAGGTTAATTTGCAGAAAGGATTTCCATTGTTGAATATTAATAAAATTGAGAATTAGTCCTTAGAGGATGACATAATATTGTCTTTAAAATGATTTTTTTTCTATTTGTAATTGGTAAGAAATCATACTGTCTTGTGTAAATATTAGGATGTGAGGTAATTATCTATATTTTCCACCTTTCATACAGTATCTCTTTCATATAGCTTTTCTGATGGAAAGCTCTTTAAAAAACCCAATCTCTCAGACAAGCCAAATTGTATTTAGCATTTCTGCTTGATTTCTTGTGAATGTGGCCTTAAAATGTTAGTTGAAAAAAGCTATTTTTCAAATAAAAACATACTGTACTGGCATCTGAAAGGGGCAAAGACATGACATCAGGCTTCATGGAACTCATTAAAACATGCAAACCAGGAACAAATAATATATAAAAGAGAACTCAGAGGTCTGGCTAAAATTAAGTACTAAGAATATTAAATGCATAAAAGAATAAAAACTATCTCTGCTAAGAATCATTTGAGCAAATAATTGCTCTGGCTTCCCATGCTTATGTTGGCTCCTAATGGTTGGTCAAATAAAATTTTCTATAATGAACAATGATACAATTCAAACTCAAGAGTTTGTGACTAGCTGTGTTTTACATGTGGTATGTAGGTCTTGAAGATCATTAGTGCCTGTGAAAATAAACAACTGCAATCTGGAATTTGAAGAATTAATTTAAAATACTCGGGAGTCCATACAAAATATTGTATTGTAGTGCAGGGCACACTTTTATAAGCACAAGTCATGTGCTGCTGTCTTTAAGGGGAAAAAAAAATCTTTGAGGGTCCCTTGAATGCCCTGTTTGAAAAATCAAACAACTAAAAATCAGGCTTAACAACTGAAATGATTCTATTAAAATATTTTTCTTGTTTGATAAGTGCCAAGTGGCAGTTTTATATTCACAGTGGTGAATTATATATATTTTAAAATTATTATTGAAATGAAAGGACACAATTTTAAAAAAGGTCTCAAGAACTAGGAAAACTTAATCTGGGATTCCCAATGTAACAAACACTAATAATGACAAAAGAGGGAGGCAGGGCGAAAGATTTGGAATTACAGAGGCCTGAATTCAGTTCCTTGATCTCGTCCTTATTAACTCTGAAAATCATTCAGTCTTCCTGGATCTCTCCCTCTCAATCTGTAAAATTGACATATCACTTATCATATTATATTATATTATATTATATTATAGTATCATATTATATTACTAGACCTAATGGGAAAATGTGGGTAAGACTCCTCACTATAGAAGTTCATACAACATGTGCATTCTCCTGGTTGTTACTGTACCAACGTACAGATGATTAGAAACACTTAGAAGAGAGTAAAAGGAAAATAATTCATCCATATGCAGTGAACACATTCAGAGAGAGGGCTTCTTTTGCCTATGAGGCATTTGTTTGTTGGATGATGTTTATGAGATTTGAAAAAAGGAATAATATTAAGACAAGAAAATAATTTCAGAGCACAACTAGCACTCGAGCTGTGGAAGAATTTATCTCCCTCACATATGTTAGCAGTTTATCCCTAGAGTAATTTTTTTTCAACCTCCATCACCAAAGGATTATGCCCAATTATAATTAATTCTTTAATAATGAAATTGATACCTTTTCAAGTATTTAGACCAGATAGTAGATTAGACTACACTATGAAATATGCTTCTGAGTAATTATGACCTAATTAATTATTTTAGACAGCTTTAAAAGTTTGATTTACTAATTGGACTCTCTGAAATTGAAAGCAGAAAATAGAGCTGTCCAGCCCACCAGAGGCTTCATTCCATTTGGCACAAAACCAGAGTGAAAGTTGACTTAATTTGTGCTGTTCTGCATGGTTGGGTTTGACAAGTGTGTTTGGGTTTCATAAAATAATCAAAGGTCATTTCTGGCCTGAATTTTTGCAACTACAATCCAAGTTAATAAGAATGAAACCCAAAACCTGCCAGGGACTCTAAGCACGATGTGAACTCCGGCTTCCTCCTTCACATTTGCCCCATGGTGTGCAGTGGAGGAGACAAAAATGAAGAGACAATGATGCCAAATGATGACTCTTCACCTGGAAATATGCAGGTATATCACATGTGCTACGTCATTTTGTACTTGGTGTGTGAGGTCTTGAGCAAATATATTCTCAGAGTCTCTGTTTGTAGCTTGGGGTGGTTTGATCTAGTGGGGGACGTAGGCTCTCATGAAGAGTTGGGGAAGTTTAAGTGAACCTGTACAGTCCAGGGCCTAGTGCACACCTCCTGACTGCTTCCCTCTGCCTTTTTACACCACTGAGATGAAAGTACAGTTGGCATTTGATGTTTTACCTGGAAACCACAAAAGTCTATATTGCAAGATCGCCTTACAAACTAACTGCTAGATAGCATCATCTGTGGCCTTGCTGGTGTTCATATCTTGCTAGTTATTTGCTTCAAAGTTAAGTTAAAGCTGCTTGGACAAACATGGTTTTCGTACAGTCTTAGATTTATAAGAAACTTTTCTCTAAGGGATTCCAAGTCAAGAAGCTTAAAGTTTAAAAAAAAAAAAAACTTAAAATTGATTCTTAAAAATGCCTGTGTATCAGTATAGTTTCCTAATACTTTTAATATTTAAATGGCATTGAAGTGCACTTCTCCAAATTTTAATTCCATGGTTCCATGACTCTATTTCTTTGCTTAATATAGGAAGCCGAATTTAAGTCAATGATAAGAATTCAATACAGATAAGAACTCTATTTTTGTAAGGACATCTGAACGAACGGATGGCATGAGGTATATTATTTTAATAACATACAACTATCTTTAACCAACATCTGTAACGTTCTCTTAATATTTCAAAACTTTTTTAAAAATGCTTTCATTTAAAAAAGCATGTTTATTTTTATAAACTGGGGTGAATCTCAGAACTTAACTAACTTGTCCTAGCAGAAATGTTTCTCTGGTGTATGGATATATGACCTAAAGTTACAGTCAGCTAGCTGCCTTGTGGAAATATATAAGTAACACTTATGTAGTATGTATTTCTGATCTGTCTTGGAAAGTTTTAAGGTTTTATTCAGATTTCAGAAACAGATTAATGTAGACTATGTGGTCTTTAGTATTTCTTAGAAAACGAAAAGCTTATCAGATTGGAAAATATAATTGCTTTATTTAAGATCTAGTAGATTATATGAGGGAAAGCAACCAAACCAAGAGCAGCTGAAAATCATTTGTAACAAAGAGGTAAAATTATGTCTTGCCCTTCTTCAGTGCTTTTGTGTGTGTGTGTGTGTGTGTGTGTGTGTGTGTGTGCGTGCTCCAGGCATTGTATTGGTGTGTTAAAACATTATTTCATTTTATTCCTCGTTCAGTTCAGTTCAGTCGCTCAGTCATGTCCGACCCTTTGTGACCCCATGAATCACAGCACGCCAGGCCTCCCTGTCCATCACCAACTCCCGGAGTTCACTCAGAGTCCTGTCCATCGAGTCAGTGATGCCATCCAGCCATCTCATCCTCTGTCGTCCCCTTCTCCTCCTGCCTCCAATCCCTCCCAGCATCAGAGTCTTTTCCAATGAGTCAACTCTTCGCATGAGATGGCCAAAGTANCTTTTTCACTCTCCTCTTTCACTTTCATCAAGAGGCTTTTAGTTTCTCTTCACTTTCTGCCATAAGGGTGGTGTCATCTATTCCTCATTAGGCCAGTGTTATTATTTCCATTGTATGAATTCAGCATTAGGGTATTTTGTTTTACAGTGGATCAGTCGTGTCCAACTCTTTGCCACCCCATGGACTTCAGCATCTCCCAGAGCTTGCTCAAATTCATGTCCGTTGAGTCAGTGATGCTATCCAACCATCTCATCCTCTGTTACCCCCTTCTCCTTCTGCCTTCAATCTTTCCCAGCATCAATTTCTTTTCCAATGAGTCAGTTCTTTGCATCAGGTGGCCAAAGTATTGGAGTTTCAGCTTCAGCATCAGTTCTTCCCATGAATATTCAGGGTTGATTTCCTCGAGGATTGACTGGTTTGATTTCCTTGCAGTCCAAGGTACTCTCCAACACCACAGTTCAAAAGCATCAGTTCTTCAGTGCTCAGCCTTCTTTATGATCCAGCTCTCACATCCATACATGACTACTAGAAAAACCACAGCTTTGACTAGATGGACCTTTGTTGGCAAAGTAATGTCTCTGCTTTTTACTATGCCGTCTAGGTTTTTTATAGCTTTTCTTCCAAGGAGCAATCATCTGTTAATTTCATGGCTGTAATCCCCATGTGCAGTGATTTTGGAGCCCAAGCAAATAAAGTCTCTTAGTGTTTCCATTGTTTCTCCATCTATTTGACTTGAAGTGATTGGGCTGGATGCCATGATCTTTGATTTTGAATGTTGTTTTAATCCAGGTTTTGCACTCTCATCTTTCAACTTCATCAAGAAGCTCTTCAGTTCCTCTTCACTTTCTGCCATAAAGGTGGTTTATCTGAATATCTGAGGTTATTGATATTTTTCCTGGCAATCTTGATTCCAGTTGTGCTTCATTCAGTCTAGCATTTCGCATGATGTCCTCTGCATAGAAGCTAAATAAGCAGGGTGACAATATACAGCCTTTATGTACCCCTCTTCCAATTTGATCTCTGGTTCCTCTGACTTTTCTAAATCCAGCTTGAACATCTAGATGTTCTCAGTTCACATACCGTTGAAGCCTAACTTGGAGAATTTGGAGCATTATTTTGCTAGCATGTGAAATGTGTGCACTCATGCTGCAGTTTGAACATTCTTCGGCAATATTTAATGCAAGGGAATGCAATAATGCTTGTTACTCCTGGACACGGACTCTGCTTTCTCACCCTGGATGGTCACTGAATTTGCTTTGGGAACCAAAAGATACAACATCCTTAATCTGAAGCATAAAGGCATGAATTTAAGATTTTTCTGGAATGATACTGTACAACAGTATATAAAGCGAAGCCTCTATGAGATATAGCAGCACAGCCATGCTGCATCTGCGTGTGTGAGCATATGAGCAGGCGTGTCATCTGGGCTTTTTTGCCTGTGGATGATACATGTGCGGCAGAGTCTGTGCACGTGTGTATACCCTTGTATGTGGCAAGGATATCATGTGTGTGGGTGATGCATGAGAGCACATGCCTGTGTATGTATGTGGTCTTTTCCTTCCAACCCCAAATCCAAAAAGAGATTTTTGTTAAATCTCTCATTTTCTATCTTGTGAACTTTTTTTTTGTACTTTAGTACTTTTTTTTTTTTGTAATTTTTGCAACCCTTCGTCTAGAGCACTCAATTTTCCTCTTCCAGTCTATCTGCTTTCTTCCCATCTCTTTTGACTTTCTGCTCATTACTAGTTGAACCATAAGATAATAATGAATGGAAGAAAAATTCAAACCAGTTCACGCAGTATCTTCTATGCCTGTAAAAGCACAAAGACTAATAAACATTCCTTTCTCTTTGTGTTAACATTTGACTGCCCTATAGATTTTAATAGTGGGACACATGTTGGTTAGATCTGATTTAGAAACTGGGAAATGATTATGACACATTTCAAGGTCTTATAATATTTTCAAAAATTACCCTTGATTGTCTTTTTCTCAAGATTTATTTTTCTTTTTAATTTTGCTTTTCATGACTGCTAACTATTGCTTTTGGGATATTTATCTTTGTGTAGCAGGCAGACAGGAAGAAAAATAAAACATCACCTTTTTATTGAAAACATTGTCTGTCTGCAGGTATTGCGAGATTTAGAACCCAGTCTCGACCATTAAGCAGAGCAATGTATCTTCTGATACTCACAGTCTACTTGTGAGTGTCTGGTTGGAAAGTATGAAGAACAGTAGAATGAGAGCATGTAACCCTGCTAGAGATGATAGAAAAGCCAGAGGTTTCTTAGGATCGATGAGGGTATGGCTGAGAAATCAAAGCTTCAGTGTGCCTGAGCAGGAGAAAGAATAGTAAATGGTGTTTCCCTGGAGACTAGTTAGTTCCCATCAGGAGCACTGGTGTCAATTAGCATAATCAGTCTCACAGATACCAAAACCGGAAACACACTCACCCTCACACATGTATATGGTGGATTTTGCATTATTTAGGAATATTTTAATGCAGTAACTTGCAGACTGGGAGATAAAATTCTTTTGTCTTCTTATTTGGTGCATTATAAATACATATAAGAAGTCTGTTTCTAAAATTTGTTAAGGAGTGAACAAAGCCCTTGCCTTATAATAAAAGTGGAAATAATTTAGTAATAAGAACATTAAACTTCTAAATCAATGGGAAAACAAATCTACAATCTGACTTTCATAAAATTCATTTCCCTCTGTGTGAGTTCTGAAGCACTCCGGCATATTTATTTGTTCAAATAAGTATCTTTGCTCAAAAGAATAAGTTTTCTATGTACTACTGTGTGCTAGATTAAATTATTACATTGCTATTTATATGCTTGGTTTTCTTTCCTACCCCTTCCCCTCTCATTCTTTCTTCCCTTTTCTTCTCTCTTTCCTTCCTTCCCTACCTTCTCAGGTTCCTTTCTTCTACCATTCCTGGAGGACAGAGCTCCGAATCAGCATAGGGCCCGGCGCTGTAGACTCCTCTGCTGTTTGCTGGGCATTGTGTCCAAAGCGCTGGACTGCTGCCTGGAACGACAGGGGTGAGGCCACGGCGAAGCCACCTTGCTGATGGCGGACTCTGCTCTGATCCAGCATATCTGGTGCGTGCCGTGGTAGATGCTCTGAGAACGTGGATGAACGGTGGAAACTCAGCCTCGGAGGAAGTTAAATCTGGAAAAGTGGGGTCACACTGTTGAGCCAAAGCTCTGGTGTTTGAAGGAATAGGGAACTTTCTGAAATGATGAGTAGGGTGGTTTGTGATCCCGAGGGGGATAGGAGACAACATATGGCTTTGTTTTATGCTTCTTTTCCTATTTAATCTTTAAACTTTTTGTTTGTTCTCCCCATTACCCAACTGGTACTTTCCACCCCTTACTTAATGTCAGAGAATCTGCTGTCCTTGAGTCTGGAACTAGCAGTGATGATAGAATTGTACTTAGTATCGAATCTCCCGTCACCCTACCCTTGTGTAATACTGTAAGGTGTCCTTTTTCTCTGTGTTTGTCTATTTCCTCCCCTCCTCCCCTTGTTTGTTCATGCATGTGAATGAATAGGATGCTTTGGTACATGCGGGGATATGGGAACAGTCTGCATGGACTAGAATATCTTTATATTTCTAAATGGCAGGATGCTGTGGGCTGGGATTTCGGTAGGAGACAGTAAAAAATAGCAGCTGTGTATATAAGCTCTACACAGACTTCTTGGGTATACACTTTTGGTCTCTAAACATTATGCTTCTGCTTTAGGCTGTTATTGCCTAGGTAAGTATAATCCCCCCAATCCTTTAAGGACATCAACAGGCAAGTCCTCCAATTGCCTTTACCCCTGCTAAAACAGAAACATAATTGAGTAGTGGTAGTAAAGAAGCCATTATGACAAATGAGGCTAACTTAAGGAAATGGCAGCCCACTCCAGCATTCTTGCCTAGAGAATCCCAGGGATGGGGGAGCCTGGTGGGCTGCCGTCTATGGGGTCGCACAGAGTCAGACACGACTGAAGCGACTTAGCAGCAGCAGCAGCAGCAGCTAACTTAAGAAGGGGTCATGTTTCAGCACAGGGAAATACGCAATCCACCTCTGAATCTAGAGCCTCAGGATGGTCTTATAGAGAATAAGATGAAATAGAAAGTATTGACTTCAGTTCTGTGAGGTTAGAAAGAGGTACCTTACGTGAAACTGCTGTGCAAACTGTGAAGTGCTCTACAAGTAAAACAATCTTACTATCATTTTAGATGCTAACATTCAAGCATGATTAGAGAGATAGAAGTAATTATTATCTTGGGCAAGTGAAAATTTCTCAGAGTCTTAGTTTCCTCATTTGTAATATGGGATAATGATACCTACCTTATAGAGTTGTCAAAATTACATATAAAATGTGAAAACTGCAAGGCACAGAGCTTAGCAAATAGCAGGCATTCATTAAATGATAGTTACTTTTTATTATGATTATAACAGATTCCTAACCATCTTGAATTTTAGAAGACTCGTAAAGAAAACCTTTCTTTTAAAATTATTAATAAAACACGTATATGTATTTCCATCTATTGTGGATTTTAAGTGCCCCCAAAATAAGAAAATATCTATGACTTTATGTTTCAGTCAGCATGGGGGATTTCTAAGAATGAAGTTTAAAATAGAGATGCATTGGAATGTCTGAAAGAATAAAACATAGAGAAGGAAAAAAATGACAGGAAACACAACTGTGAGGGTAGCAGCCTCGGACAAGTGGTGATTTCAGAATGATAATGAGCTCTCACCACTCTGGTTCAGGACTGCTCCAACTTCATGCGCAGTGGGGAATCTCCTCTGCCCTTCAACATCAAATTGTACATGCACGTAATTTGTAACAGGACATTGAAAAGTCAGTGAAGGCAAACCTGGTAGGCAGCTACTGCCAGAAAACATCTGAATCAATAGGTCACTGTGAGTATTGTCTTCCCCAAACAAAACACAAAACTGTATTAACCAAACGCATGGCGGCGCTGGGAAGTTTCCTCACTACAGTAACTTAAAGCAACATACACCTTGAGAAGTAGGCTTTCTGACCCAACAGGTCAGAAAATAGCAATGTAATGTTATTATGGATCATACTACTGAGGATCCCCTGAGAGATGGTTCTGAACACAAGGCAAAGTCATACCCTTAAATCCTGACTCATTTCTATATTGTGAAAACATTAACAAGCTAACAAAAATTATTTTTCTGAAGCTTTTCTTAACAACTACTATCACTCTATTACTAAGGCTTCTATGGACTGAGATTAAGCAGAAAAAATAACAACACGAAAACAATGGTTTTCCAGTGGCTGAACGTCAAAGACTTGAACTTGACCTTCATGATCTTATTCAGCCTCGACCGTCACCAGCCATACCATGTGCTTGAGTAAATTCTTTAGCAATCAAAGCAGAAAACCAGCATGGAAGTCAGCCATGTAAGGTGAAGATGGATGCCTTTTTACTCTGTAAAGTTTTTCAGGCTATGTGAAGCCATATCCAGCTGGCTTCCAAGTATTTCTTATCTTTGTACTGTTTGTACTATTCTATTGAATTTTAAACTGTCCACCCATTCCACTAGAATGTGAATGACTCCAGGGTGGAGGTGGTGTCTCGCCCTGCATGTAACACCATGCAAGGCATGTGGGAGGCGGCATTGTGACGTGGCAGCCCTTCATCTAGAATTCCAACTCTTGTCACTTACCAGCTGTGAAAATCACTTAACCTCTCTGATCCTCAGCTTCCTCATCTGTAAAAATGGTGATATAGCTTGTCTACTGGAAGATATACCCAGATATAAACATGTGTATGTGTGTGTATCTTGCATTCAGTAAATTCTATCTATAAAATTATAAGCACATAAGAAACATTTGTGGAAAACATGAAAGGATGAATAGATGATTTCTTATTAAGATGCATCCAGTAATTCTTGAGCAGTGTTTCATAATACATGGATGAGTAGTTAAATGGTAGTGTTAAAAAATTTGAAGGCTATAAATTTGCATTTTTATTTTGAATCAACAGTCCTCTTCTTACCATTCTATTTAGTTTCAGAGATATGGCAATTTAAAACTACCCCTAGGTTCTCAAATTTTCTAAAGAAAAGTTGATGGATAAAAACATCAATCAGATGAAGACTGGCTAACTCTAGTCACAGCAGTTAAAACACGGCATATTTATGACTCATACACCCTAATTATGTTAAATCTATTTCTTTTGCTGATTACCTACTCAGCTAGATTTCTGTGATTAATTTTAGAGTTTATGACATAAAAAGAGAGCTGTCCTAGAAGTCAAAAACTCGTTGCATTTCTATATTTGCATCTTAAGTTAGGAAACAGCAAAAACATTCCACATTGGACAACGGCGTTATTCAGGAAGTTATAGGATAAACAGATAAGCAATATATAGCATATACACACAATGGCTTATTATTCAGGCTTAAGAAGGATAAAAACTCTGACACATGCTGTAACGTGGATGGATTTTGAAGACATTATACTAAGTGAAGTAAGTCAGATATAAATACTGCATGATTCCACTTTTATGAGATATCTATTGCTTCTTGGCCTTTTGGCTAAGATCAAGTGGTGGCTCAGACAGAAAGCATCTGTCTACAATGTGGGAGACCTGGGTTCGATCCATGGGTCGGGAAGTTCCCTGGAGAAGGAAACGGCAACCTACTCTAGTACTCTTGCCTAGAAAATGCCATGGACGGAGGAGCCTGGTCTCCATGGGGGTCTCAAAGAGTTGGACACGACTGAGTGACTTCACTTTTCTTTTTCTTTCTACAGTAGTCAAATTGATAGAGAAAGTAGAATGGTGGTTTCCAGGGGCTGTGGAGAAAGGGAATGGGGAGTTATTGTTTAATGGATACGGAGTTTCAGTTTGGAAAGATGAAAAAGTTCTGAAGGAGCTGGCTGGACATCAGTGTAAATGAATATAATGCTACTGAACTGGACATTTAAAAATGGTTAAAACAGCCAATTTTTATATTATATATATTTTATCACAATTTTGAAAAGGTCAAAATAAATGATGGGTTTGTACAGGGCTAAAGATACAACTCTTAAAAGCTTATTGTAATGGAGTGTTTGGAGATGTGGATTAATCCAGCTTTGAGGAAAAATAAGAGAGAAGAAAGTTTTCAATAAAGCTACTTCTATGATAGACCTGAGAGAAAAAAAAGTAATCAGTTGTTTGGTTAAACTAGCTCTGAGCAACTACGCAGTCTGAGTGTGGGATACAAAGATGGTAAGCCTACCACGTGCGGAGAATTCACGCTCTCGGGCAGATAGAAACTCTTCAAACATTGTTTTGCTTCAAGTAAGTCTGAAAGTTGTTTACGAGCATGGATTGTAGCACTACATAGACTCGGGTCTGTATCTGGCTCAAAAATTAAAAGACATGTTATATTAAGAAAGTTAGTCTGCCTCTCAGAATCACAGTATGCTCATTTTAGAAGCCGGGAAATTACATGTAAAGTGCTCTGAGCTCTGCTTGGTCGTTCAGTTTGCCTGACTCTTTGTGACCCCATGGACTGTAGCCCACCAGGCTCTTCTGTCCATGGGGATTCTCAGGCAAGGATACTGGAGTGGGTTGCTATGCCCTCCTCCAGGGGATCTTACCAGTGCAGGAATCGAACCCAGGTCTCCCATATTGCAGGCAGAGTCTTTACCTTCTGAGTCACCAGGGAAACCCTGTAAAGTGCTCAGGAGGAAGTAAGTGTTCAGTTAAGGCTGACAACCATTGCTGTCAGTCCCAGGACAGAGGCAAGGCAGGCGTGGCCGCCTCTGTGCCACTTCCATAACTGTTGATACCAGCACAGAAAGCAAATAGCAATTGTTTCATTATTACTAGTGGGGTTATTCTTGAAAACGTAATCATTATATTTATATCTAGAGTTTCGGTACAAATTAAACTTTAGCCTTACTTGCTTGATCTGAGTTGTCTAATAGAACAGGTGGTACAGATGGTTGTGATGGACTGAAAGTTTATGTCGCTGCACAGGGCCTGTGGTTCCTGTCCCCAGGTATTTCCACCTACACCACCTAAGCTCATCATTTCAGAACTTTGCACTGTGTACAGTCTCCTATGTCATTTGCTTATTTGGGTTAACAATTGTGTGTGAGGGGCCTGTGGGGAGCAGAGCGAATACAGGGTTGCTGTGAATACTCTGAGCCAGTATTTTTTCTTCTTAGAAGCTTCCCTAAACCAGCTGCGATGAGGCATGCTGACCAAGGGAAAATCAGGGTTAGGAAATCTGAAGCTGAAACCATTTTAAAGAAAAGGCAGCTGGAGAATGTAGGATGGGAGGCAGAATTACATCAGGAAAATGGCAAAGGTTAGAAAGAGATAAGGCAGTGTGGAAAGTGGCTTTACTTATTGTTCAAATTTTGGACAGGGTCAATGGAGTGTCAGGAGACTTGCTGCTGTCTCCCCTCATCCATCCCAACCCCATTCCTGATGCTGTAAATACTGTGGCTCAGCAGAGACTGTAGCTTTTCATAGGTTTGTTTGTGCAACAACTGAGTAAATACCCCCCTCATGAAATAGAAAGAAAATATAACAGGTGGGGGACAGCCTGTATTTTCTCCACTTTTTTCCAACTGTCTCAACAACAAATTTGGCTCTGCCTTTTGTAAAAATATATTGACAGTTGTTCAAATATTGCTGTAATTGAAAACAATGGGCATGTTAATAATTACACAGTTAAGCAGGCCTATCTTTTCTAGAGTTATGTGAATAGGCATAATCCAGAGAAGTTTTAAATACCTTGCATTCTAGAATACAAACCAATGCATTTTGGGCATTTGTTTAGAGGCCTTGTTTCCTCGGTCTGAAACATTTTGTACCAATTCATAAATACAGGCTCTGCCAGGATACTTTTGAAAGTGGAAAATAAAAACAATAGCAGGGTTAAGCAATTTGTATTACATAAGAACAGGAGACGTAAATTGCTCAAATGTACAATGGAACATATGCTGAACTATATTTTTAACATTTCAGAATAGGAATGAAATAAAATTGTTTGTAGTTTATGTAAAGATTAAATTTTAAGCGAAAGAGACAAACAGGATACTATGAACTACATTTTGGTGATAAATGAATTATTATTAAGACTGGGATATGTTTACCTTTATAGGTAGAAGAGAATTTGACTTAAAATGGGAGAGTGGTGTTGCTATTGCTATTGCTTGTCAGTATCATTGATATTTTTTATGATATTTGCAAAATAAAATGGTAGATATGAAATTTGCTAACAGAAAATAGTTGAGATACTAAAATGAGGAGAACCTAAAATGATTCCTTATCATGGGGGAAAATTGGCAAGATAAAAATTTTGTTATCTAAGATTTCATTGGTGAAAGAGCTTTGTGATTTCAATTTTTCACATATAAAATTTTATTTAACTTTTTAAAAGGAAAGTGTTTTATTTTTGCCATGTAGTGGCATAAACTGCCCTTAACTTTACAGTGGTGTATGTAATAATGTGTTGGGTATAATTTATTTCTAGAAACCTGCTTGGCCCACAATTTGGTTAGATTTATTTTCTCTGATGAAAATGACCTCATTTGTAAGTTGAAAGGAAGGCATTTCATGGCAGGGTAGAAAGCGTTTTTGGTGCCCTTCACATCAAGGTGCATCCTGATTCAATTTAATTTAAGAACCATGAAAACTGTCAAAGTGTTTCAAGTCTTACTTTTGACCTCTCTGAGAGGGACCTGTGTTATCGACCTTGTTTCATTTCAGTAGCATTTGCTTTAGGGAGGGAGAAGCCTTTAGGAGATGGCTCATGGTAGACTCCTACTGTATCAAAACCAAATTTCATCTTGCATTCAGGATTTCTAACCAGCCTTCATTCCTCCTCTTCCTTCCTACCTCCCTTCCTTTTTATTCCTTGCAGACTTGTATGTGTTTTAGGGTTTTAAAAGAATTCCCCTCACCTATTGCCAAGGAAATATCTTAAATAGCAATATAATACAGAAGTACTATTTGCTGGTATTATTGTATTAGCTTTTGTAATAAACATTTAATTCTGGAATTCTCACATGAATGCTATAAAGGAGGATTTGTTATCTCCATTGCAACACATGAAGACACTGAAGCAAAGAAGACAATTTAAGTCTTCCTGAGGTCTTTCAGTAAGTAAATGGCAGAAAAAGGATCTGAATGCAGCTCCTTCCTCCACCGCCAATGTCCTGATTACCAAAATGAATAACACAACCCAAAATAATGCCCCGGTGCAGACAAATAGGTAAATAAATCTCAATGTTAGCGCCGATCAGATTTAACATTATTCATTGAGAGAGCTGAGTCATTTGTTTTAAAATCTTACTAACTTTAGACTCCACATATTTTTAAAACCACATTGCTGATTTTAAAGCAATTCCTCTTCTCTATCGTAACTATACAACTTATATTTCAGAGTCACGAAAGATGAGAAAATTTTCAGAACAAACAACACAAAAGACTAATATCACTGAAAGCATCCAATCAAAACTTAAAGTTTCTATCAACTTCTGTTGAATAAGTATAAGAGCTAACTTCAAGACAGTACTTAAAATTTCAGGGTCTACTAAATTGTCCTAAATCCCATTGTTAACAAAAGTGGAGCTGAGTTTTGAACACAGAGTGAGTTCCCAAAGCCAGTACAAGGCTATAATATGATTACAGAAGGCTCCTACTCAGGTGGTCTAGAAAATGCCCCAAGTCATGAAATAGAGTTTAATTTTGCTTTATCATGCATAATAATGATTGTGGGAAACCCATCTTACCCAATGTCCTAAATAAAGCAACAAAATTCTCATTTTGTAAGACAAAGTGATTCTGACCACGGTGCATCACATGACTGTCTTCCATTATGGTAAGTCAAAGTACTATTATTCTCTTTATAAAATAGACACTGCAATATTTGTGATTACTAAATAAAAGCTACTTGATTACAGAGGCTGTTCTTTGGTCACACCTGTATTTTAATACCTGGAACAGTATAGACCACAGACACTCACTAATAAAAAAGAATAATGAATAAATAAAGGCATCAATTTCTAAACTTTGACAAAACATTTTAAGGGAATAAGTCCAGATAATGTTATAAGCATAGAAATCTAAGAAGCACATCTTATAAGCATCAACTTAATTTTCAATTAATTTACAAATAAAATATAGAATAAATACAGTTCTCTTTCTTTAGGTGATCTTTTACACTTAAGGCTATCGTTCATTTTGATTTTGGTTCTGTTTTTTTCTATCTAAAGATCATCTTTAATTTTATCATGTGAGGGACAAATAGGCATGATGCAATCTAATGGTCATGGTAAAAAGTGATAAAGTAGTATTATATGCACATTAAATATTCTTCACAGAGAACTAACACTTTAATAAGTGATATATTCTTTACTTTACCTCCTCCCACCATGCCATCACTCATGGCTGGAAAATGAAATAGGCTTTGCCTTCATCAGTTGTTAAGGGTTTACTTGAAAGTGAAAACTTAAAAAGGGGTAGATCATGCAGAGCTGAGTTCAGATGGTAACTCTGCTGCTCACTAAGTGAGGCTAACTTATAAGGCTTTCAATTCTTGCTTTCATCATCTACAAAACTGTTACAACAAAGGAGGAGTTCTTTTGATACCAAATGAAATTTAATTGTGTAAATAGTAGAGCTTCTGATACAAACTAAACCCAGTAAGTGTTCCTTTTCCTTTCCTACTCTCTTCTTTTTTAATAAGAAGTCTCTCAGGTCTATGTGTGAGAAAGCTGATCAAGGTTAAGGGTAAATTATAAATTCAAGAAAAAGCGAATTTTTTGCTGGATGACTATTATTGTCTAAAACAGATATCAATCAATAACTTTGATTTCATCAGCAATGACAGTTATAAATGAAATATTGGATTTCCAAAACAGTAAAGGCAAATTTGCACACAATAGGAAGATGTTCTTTTATAGAAACATAGTGTAAAGTTTTATATAACAATGTAATAATGAAAATTTATAATTATGCATCACTGTGGCAATCTAATTAGCTCTCAGAAAGTCTCAGGAAGTAGATTGGAAAAAATATTTTTCATCATCCAGATACAAGAGTAGAGACTTTAAAGAGATAATTGCCTGATTGTTGCTGAAGGTAGAGTGAGTGTATGTATCATTGTTTACCAGCAGTAATTTAGCTGTGTCATCTTGAATGTCATCGCCTTCCCTGGGACTCTTCATTATGAGAGGAGGAATTGATGAAGCCTAGATTCGAACTCAGATTCTCTAATTCTTTCTGCTATAAACATCATCCTAATGAACCATATGACAAAATTTTTGGAAGGTAGAGAGTAGGCATTGTTATATATAAATTTTCATTAGAGCTTTGGTTAAAAGAAGTTTAAATTTTGAGAAGATGATATTTGAACCTGTTTAAGACCCTCAGTTTTTCTATAAGTGCTTTCAATTAACATGACAGATAAGAAAAATAGTGGATGGTTAAGAAAGTCAGAATTTTCCTTGATTCCATCACTAGATACAGGAGCACAGATAAATGACTTGTCTTACCTGCTTCTCTTTAAATGAGGATATTACAGGAGGCAATGACTATAAAATAACATTAGACCAGATAAGTTTCTTCCATCAATCCCAATAGTATTTAAAGAGGTTTAACAAATCTAGAATAACATAAATAGTTTCTAAGAAACCTTCTCGAGCATCTGATTTTTTCAAATGTATCCTCTCTGTATTATTATTTTCCAGTGTATTTAGAGTCTATAAAGAGTTGACCCATTGAGTTATTAAAAATACCACTGAGTGTTCAGCAATTGAGAAGAAAATTATTAATATACAATATCCAAAATTATCCTCTGTCCTTATTTTCTTAANACAAGAAGTTTGTGATATACAGTACAATGTGCTCTAAAAAATTTTAGTAATATTTTATCAATTACCATTTTGTAATGATTGTTTCAAATGCAAGTTGTAAAAGGTCATTTAATAGGCTTATAAAACAAGCACATATTCTATAGATAAAAACAAGAAAAATAGTCATTGTAATATCCAGTCTCTTCACCTTATATCATGCTTTACTCAAAGCACTGACACCCCTTACTCATGAATTCTTTGGAGGTTAAGACATAAGGCAAAATGGTTGTCTGAGGAGGCCTTACAAATATCTGTGAAAAAGAAGAGAAGCAAAAGGCAAAGGAGAAAAGGAAAGATATAACTTGTTGAATGCAGAGTTCCAAAGAATAGCAAGGAGAGATAAGAAAGCCTTCCTCAGTGATCAGTGCAAAGAGGTAGACAAAAAGAATAGAATGGGAAAGACTGGAAATCTCTTCAAGAAAATTAAAGATAACAAGGGAACATTTCAGGCAAAGATGGGCTCAATAAAGGACAGAAATGATATGGACCTAACAGAAGCAGAAGATGTAAGAAGAGGTGGCAAGAATACACAGAAGAACTATACAAAAAAGATTTTCATGACCCAGATAATCATGATGATATGATCAATTATCTGGAACGAGACATCCTGGAGTGTGAAGTCGAGTGGGCCTTAGGAAGCATCACTACAAACAAAGCTAGTGGGGTGGTGGAATTCCAGTTGAGCTATTTCAAATCCTGAAAGATGATGCTGTGAAAGTGCTGCCATCAATATGCCAGCAAAACCGGAAAACTCAGCAGTGGCCACAGGACTGGAAAAGGTCAGTTTTCATTCCAATCCCAAAGAAAGGCAATGCCAAAGAATGTTCAAATTACCACAAAATTGCACTCATCTCACACGCTAGTAAAGTAATGCTCAAAATTCTCCAAGCCAGGCTTCAGCAATACATGAACCGTGAACTCCCTGATGTTCAAGCTGGTTTTAGAAAAGGCAGAGGAACCAGAGATCAAGTGCCAATATCCATTGTATCATCAAGCAAGAGAGTTCCAGAAAAACATCTATTTCTGCTTTATTGACTATGCCAAAGCCTTTGACTGTGTGGATCACCACAAACTGTGGAAAATTCTGAAAGAGATGGGAATACCAGACCACCTGACCTGCCTCTTGAGAAACCTATATGCAGGTAAGGAACCAACAGTTAGAACTGGACATGGAACAACAGACTAGTTCCAACTTGGGAAAAGAGTACATCAAGGCTGTATATTGTCACCCTGCTTATTTAACTTATATGCAAAGTACATCATGAAAAACGCTGGGCTGGAGGAAGCACAAGCTGGAATCAAGATTGCTCGGAGAAATATCAATAAGCTCAGATATGCAGATACACCACCCTAATGGCAGAAAGGGAAGAGGAACTAAAGGGCCTCTTGATGAAAGTGAAAGAGGAGAGTGAAAAGTTGGCTTAAAGCTCAACATTCAGAAAATTAAGATCATGGCATCTGGTCCCATCACTTCATGGTCAGNTCAAGAATGCACTTAATTTTGTTTAATAAAAACATATTTAGAAAACCAATTATTACTATCAAATATTAGCTATATAAGGAAATACAGGTCATAATTAAGCTATGAAGAGATTGGAAAGAAAGGCACTAATGAGATTAAGCTCCATTTTAAAGCCTGCGGATGGTTGCTATTTTTTTTTAATAATTCTAATTTAATGACTATAAACAAGCCAAGCACATTGTTTCTGCTTAAAGTTTTGTTTGAAGTTAAAAAAGATTTTGTATCACATGCAGATAATGTGAGGTACTTTGATTAAATTTTACTTATTACTTTTCTTCTTCTATAGAATTTAAAATAATATGATGCTAGTCAAAAGATATGATGGAACCGACATAAACATTTCTGCCGCATATACGTATCACAAGGATTGCCCTGGCCTCTTCTCTAAGAGGATTATAGGATAAATGATTATCAGTTTGCTCCAGTAAAGTGAAATTGAGTTTTAGAAGGCTGCACTTTATTTAGTATGTTAGTTTCTTATCTTAGAAAATAACAAGGTGAACATTTCTATTAAAAAAAAATTAAGGTTTTCTAATTTTAGAAAAGCTCTAGAATAATAATTGTCTCATTAAAATACTTACTGTTCTTTTGGAATTCTGGGTATTTTGTTCTTTGTTTTCTTTCTCTTGGGTGTTTTTCCTAAAAGGAGACAATATGCCCAGTGGTTAGGTGAATACACGTAGTGCAGAGTCATTTCTTATTGTCATGAAGTATAATTGCTTCATTTTATTATTTAACATTTCTACTTAAACACCTTGTAATATATACATCCAAATACAATACAGTACCATACATATACTTAGTAGATACAGTATAAGATGGATAGGATAGGGATTTTAAAGTTGAAGATTTAGAGATCAAGGTTCTGTGCATAATTTATACACTGATTTTGTGGAAGTTATGCTGTTGCCTACATTATAGTTTTTCAGTTTGAAAACTGCAATGCTACTAATTTAGACAGACATTGTTGGAGAATATTCTATTATTCAGTATTCAATTATCCTCTTGCTATATTGAGTATCATATAATTATTATAAATTGAACTTCTACATCTCATGTTATTCTTAGATTTTATATTTTCAGTCAAGTTAAGAGCAGTTCAATATATTATACTTATTTGCCTATTTTCCGAGGCAAATCAGGTCCAGAATTTCCTATTGTGAGT
>SJYQ01004476.1:448265-461068 GCA_006410935.1 Redunca redunca
TAAAGTTAAAATAAAAATTAAAAAAAAAACCATAAATGCAATCCTATACAATTCTAAACTAGTGATTTATACACAGATTTCGAAGATGTTGTAAAAACCTAAACTATATTTGAAAGAGATGAGTATCCAATAAGTTAACATGGGGGATATATAGTTAAGTCATAATACATTTTTCACTAGAGAAAGCAACTGAGTCATCTAGTATTAGAAATTCGGAGGCAACTTCAATAAAATTTTATGTAAAAATTTGCCATTTATTTTACTAAGTTTGACAGACACTTTCATTTCATTTCACCCATGGAATGATATAATGAAAAGAGTATCAGCATATCAAGTGAGGCTGCTTTCTCAGCTTCTACTCTTTGATCCTTTAGGTGTCTAATTCGAATAGCAACTAATTTTCACTGACAAAAGGAATACAATCAAGATTAATTCCTGAGAACTAATTCCTTAGAACAGGCAAATTCCCTTGCAGGCAGGATTCTAGGCAGGGATTATAAGGGCCTGAGTTTTAGGCCTTCTGATAGAAAACTCAAGAGAGCCATCTGCAATTTAAAATGAAAAATTTTTTAGAATTACATATTATACAAGTGAATTTTTACTGTGCCTCTCAGTGGTGTCACTGTGGTTTTTGCCATAGAATCCCCTAGCATTGTAATTTCCTCTTTAAGGTCATGTCATTTTAGAAAAGAAACTGATTTTATTATTATCATTTCCATCTCTTTGATACAGGGGAGACTCAGAACATAATCATGCAATAAGTCACTTTAAGAGACTAATAGAGTCTATATAATATCATCTACCACATGCGGATATCTAATTTTACTAACAATCAAAACATGGACTCAAATGTCAATGTAATGAAATCATTTAACTGCTAATTATATTAAGAATAGTAAACTTGGTTGGGAGAGGTTGGGGGAAGCACAAACCTTCTCCGAGCTGAATGCAAATTATAGTCTAACTGTCAATATACTGGAGGTGGTCCCATGTCAACTCACAGTTCCATTTCTCTAATAGGCAAAACTCAGCAAATGTCCTTGTATTTCTCTAGGACTATTCTAGGAGTGGCATGGAACAAATGAAGCAAAGAAAAGGTCCTTGTCCATAGCATCCCAATCCATACCTCTGTATCACAGCAGTGAGCACATCATGTTAATGATGTACGAAGCAGTGGCCTGCCATGGAGACAGAGACTTTGGCAACAGCATCTTGGGAGGCGTGGCACCTGGCATAAGTTCTCTTGAAGGAGGTCGCTGTTAGCTCCACTACAGAGCTGCAGGTGGGCGACTCATGAATTGGAGAACAATTATACCAAAGAAGTTCTCACCCTGCTGTGAAAGTCCCATGCCCCACAACAGACTTCCCAACCCAGGGATCCAGCAAGTGGACTGAGTATCCCCAGAGAATCTGATCTTGAAGGTCAGAAGGATTTCATTACAGAAACCCCACAGGGCTAGGGAAACAGAGTCTTGGAGGGCACAAACAAAACCGTGTATGCATCAAGACCCAGGAGAAAGGAGCAGTGATCCCAGAAGAGACTGAGCCAAACTTGCCTATGAGTGCTTGGGCATCTCTGGCGGAGGCATGGGTCGACAGTGGCCTGCCTAGGGGTCAGGGGCACTGACTACAACAGTCCTGAGAGGCCCTGCATGCTGACATAAGTCCTTTTGAAGGAGGTTATGGTTACTGCCATCATATCTACCATAGTTTGGCCTCAGGTCAAAATACAGGGAGGGAAGACAGCCCCACCCATCAGCAGAAAATTTTATTAAAGACTTACTGAGCATGGCCTTGCCCACAGAACAAGACCCAGTTTTCCCCACAGGCAGTCCCTCCTATCAGGAAGCTTGCACAAGCCTCTTATCCTAATCAATCAGAAGGCGGACAGGATGAAAACCACAATCATAGAAAACTAACCAAACTGATCACATGGACCAACCTTGCCTAATTCAATGAAACCACGAGCCATGCTGCATAGGCCCACCCTAGACAGAAGGGTCATAGTGGAGAGTTCTGACAAAATGTGGCCCATTGAAGAAGGGAATGGCAAACCACTTCAGTATTCTTGCCTTGAGAACTCCAGGAACAGTATGAAAAGGCAAAACGATAGGACACTGAAAGATGAACTCCCCAGGTCAGTAGGAGCCCAATATGCTACTGGAGAAGAGCAGAGACATAGCTCTAGAAGGAATGAAAGGCTGAGCCAAAGCAGAAACAATGCCAAGTTGTGGATGTGACTGGTGGTGAAATAAAACCCAATGCTGTAAAGAACAATATTGGATAGGAACCTGGAATGTTAGGTCCATGAGTCAAGGTAAATTGGAAAGGGTCAAACAGGAGATGGCAAGACTGAACACTGACATTTCTGGAATCAGCAAACTAAAATGGACCAGAATGGGTGAATTTAATTCACATTACTATTATATCAACTACTGTGGTCAAGAATCTCTTAAAAGAAATGGACCAGCCCTCAGAGAACAAAAAACTCTGAAATGCGGTGCTTGGGTGCAGTCTCAGAAACAACAGAATGATCTCTGCTTATTTCCAAGGCAAACCATTCAATATCTCAGTAATCCAAGTCTATGCCCTAACCACTAAAGCTGAAGAACCTTAAGTTGAATAGTTCAAGAAGACCTACAAGATTTTCTACAACCAACACCAAAAAAAAAAAGATGTCCTTTCAATTCTGAAAGAGATGGGAATACCAGACCACCTGATCTGCCTCTTGAGAAACCTGTATGCAGGTCAGGAAGCAACAGTTAGAACTGGACATGGAACAACAGACTGGTTCCAAATAAGAAAAGGAGTATGTCAAGGTTGTATATTGTCACCCTGCTTATTTAATTCTATGCAGAGACATCATGAGAAACACTGGGCTGGAGGAAGCACAAGCTGGAATCAAGATTGCCAGGAGAAATATCAATAAGCTAAGATATGCAGATGATACCACCCTTATGGCAGAAAGTGAAGAACTAAATAGCCTCTTGATGAAAGTGAAAGAAGAGAGTGAAAGAGTTGGGGCTTAAAGCTCAACATTCAGAAAATGAAGATCATGGCATCTGGTCCCATCACTTCATGGCAGATAGATGAGGAAATAGTGGAAACAGTGGCTGACTTTATTTTTCTGGGCTCCAAAATCACTGCAGATGGTGATTGCAGTCATGAAATTGAAAGACATTTGTTCCTTGGAAGGAAAGTTATGACCAACCTAGATAGCACATTAAAAAGCAGAGATTACTTTGCCAATAAAGGTCCGTCTAGTCAAAGCTATGGTTTTTCCAATAGTCATGTATGGATGTAAAAGTTGAACTGTAAAGAAAGCTGAGCACCAAAGAATTGATGCTTTTGAACTGTGGTGTTGGAGAAGACTCTTAAGAGTCCCTTGGACTGCAAGGAGATACAACAAGTCCATTCTGAAGGAGATCAGTCCTAGGTGTTCATTGGAAGGACTGATGCTGAAGCTGAAACTCTAATACTTTGGCCACCTGATGCAAAGAGCTGACTCATTTGAAAAGACCCTGATGCTGGGAAAGATTGAGGGCAGGAGGAGAAGGGGACAACAGAGGATGAGATGGTTGGATGGCATCACCGACTCGATGCACGTGGTTCATGGGGTCGTAAAGAGTCGGGCACAACTGAGCAACTGAACTGAACTGAACTTTCATTGTAGGGGACTGGAACGCTAAAGGAGGAAGTCAAGACATACCTGGAGTAACAGGCAAGTTTGGCCTTGGAGTACAAAATGAAACAGGACAAAGGCTAACAGAGTTTTGCTGAGAGAATGCACTGGTCATAGCAAACACCCTCTTCCAACAACACAAGAGAGGACTGTACACATGGATATCACCAGATGGTTGATTCTGAAATCAGATTGATTATATTCTTTTTAGGCAAAGATGGAAAAGCTGTATACAATCAGCAAAAACAAGTTTGGGAGTTGACTGTAGCTCAGATTATGAACTCCTTATTGCAAAATTCAGACTTAAATCGAAGAAAGTAGGGAAAACCACTAGGCCATTCAGGTATGACCTAAATCAAATCAGTGGAAGTAAGAAACAGATCTGATAGACAGAGTGCCTGAAGAACTATGGATGGAGGTATGTAACATTGTACAGGAGGCAGGGATCAAAACCATCCTCAAGAAAAACAAATGTAAAAAATGAAAAATGGTTGTCTGAGTAGGCCTTAAAAAGAGCTGAGAAAAGAAGAGAAGCAAATGGCAAAGGCTAAAAGAAAGATATACTGATCTGAATGCAGAGTTCCAGAAAATAGCAAGGAGAAATAAGAAAGCCTTCCTCACTGATCAGTGCAAGGAAACATAGGAAAACAATAGGGTGGGAAAGACTAGAGATCTCTTCAAGAAAACTAGAGAAACCAAGGGAACATTTCATGTAAAGATGGGCTCAATAAAGGACAGAAATGGTATGGACCTAACAGAAGCAGAAGATATTAAGAAGAGGTGGCAAGAAAACACAGAACTATACAAAAAGATCTTAATGACCCAGATAACCACAATGGTATGATCACTCACCTAGAGCCAGACATCCTGGAATGAGAATTCAAGTGGGCCTTAGGAAGCATCACTATGAACAAAGCTAGTGGAAGTGATGGAATTCCAGCTGACTATTTAAATCATAGAAGATGGTGCTGTTAAAGTGCTGCACTCAATATGCTAGCAAATTTGTGAAACTCAGCAGTGCCAGGACTGGAAAAGGTCAGTTTTCATTCCAATCCCAAAGAAAGGCAATGCCAAAGAATATTCAAATCACTTCACAACTGAACTCATTCCACATGCTAGCAAAGTGATGCTCAAAATGCTCCAAGCTAGGCTTCAACAGTACATGAACGGAGAACTTCCAGATGTTCAAGCTGGATTTAGAAAAGGCAAAGGAACCAGAGATCAAATCGCCAACATCCGTTGGATCATAGGAAAAAGCAAGAGAATTCCAGAAAAATATCTCCTTCAATGACCATGCTAGAGCCTTTGACTGTGTGGATCACAACAAAATGTGGAAAATTCTTAAAGAGGTGGGAATATCAGACCACCTAACTGCCTCCTATGAAATTTGTATGCAGGTCAAGAAGCAACAGTTATAACTGGATATGGAAAAAATGCACTGGTTCCATATTGGGAGTAAAGGTTCCATAAAGGAGTAGGTCAAGGATGTATATTGTCACCCTGCTTATTTAATTTATATGCAGAATACATCATGAGAAATGCCAGGCTGGATGAAGCACATGCTGGAATCAAGATTGCTGGGAGAAATATCAACAACCTCAGACATGCATATGCTGCTGCTGCTAAGTTGCTTCAGTCATGTCTGACTCTGTGCGACCCCATACATGGCCTCCCACCAGGCTCCTCTGTCCCTGGGATTCTCCAGGCAAGAACACTGGAGTAGGTTGCCTTTTCCTTCTCCAATGCATGAAAGTAAAAATGAAAATGAACTTGCTCAGTCATGTCCGTCTCTTAGTGACCCCATGGACTGCAGCCCACCAGGCTCCTCCGTCCATGGGATTTTCCAGGCAAGAGTACTGGAGTGGGTTGCCATTTCCTTCTCCAGATACACAGATGAGACCACCCTTATGTAAGAAACAGAAGAGGCACTCAAGAGCCTCTTGATGAAGGTGAAAGAGGAGCATGAAAAAACTGGCTTAAAACTCAACATTCAAAAAAATATCATGGCATCCAGTTCCATCACTTCATGGCAGAATCATAGGGAAACAATGGTGACAGATTTTATATTCTAGGGCTTGAAAATCACTGTGGATGGTGACTGCAACCATGAACTTAAAAGGCACTTACTCCTTGGAAGAAAATCTATGATTAACCTAGACAGGGTATTAAGAAAGCAGAACCCTCACTTTGGCAACAAAGGTCCATATAGTAAAAGCTGTGGTTTTTCCAGTTCAAAAGAATTGATGCTTTTGAACTGTGGTGGTGAAGACTCTTGAACTGCAAGGAGATCCAACCAGTCCATTCTAAATGAGATCGGTCCTGGGTATTCTTTGGAAGGAATGATGCTGAAGCTGAAACTCCAATACTTTGACCACCTGATGTGAAGAGCTGACGCATTGGAAGACTCTGATGCTGGGAGGGATTGGGGGCAGGAGGAGAAGGGGACGACAGAGGATGAGATGGCTGGATGGCATCACTGACTTGATGGACGTGAATCTGGGTGAACTC
Source organism: Redunca redunca (assembly GCA_006410935.1). Classification (NCBI taxonomy): domain Eukaryota; kingdom Metazoa; phylum Chordata; class Mammalia; order Artiodactyla; family Bovidae; genus Redunca; species Redunca redunca. The sequence goes on from SJYQ01004476.1 coordinate 454,456, forward strand.
CAAGAGTTGGTGATGGACAGGGAGGCCTGGCGTGTTGCGATTCATGGAGTCGCAAAGAGTCAGACATGACTGAGCGACCGAACTGAACTGATGGTTTTTCCAGTAGTCATGCATGATGTGAGAGTTTGACCGTAAAAAAAGCTGAATGCTGAAGAATTGGTAATTTGGAACTATGGTGTTGGAGAAGACTCTTGAGAGTCCTTTGGATAGCAAGGAGATCAAACCAGTCAGTCCTAAAGGAAATCAACCCTGAATATTCATTGGAAGGACTGGTGCTGAAACTGAAGCTCCAATGTCAAGAGCTGGCTCATTGGAAAAGACCCTGATGCTGGGAAAGATTGAAGGCTGAAGGAGAAGAGGGCAACAGACTGATTCTGTGGACATAAACTTGGGTAATCTCTGTGTGATACCGAGGCACAGAGAAGTCTGGTGTGCTGCAGTCCATTGGGTCCCAGAAAGTCCGACATGATGGAGCAACTGAACAACCAAGAAAGCAAGGTTATTTCTGTGATGTGTCTAATATGAAAACTACATGATAGGGAACTAATGCAGATCATCCCTTTAACAAGGAGTAACAGGTTAAGGAGTAAAGAGTATGGGTTAAGGAGTAAGATGGTTGGTGAATTAGGGACATTCAAGCCTAAAATGGAAAATTCTTCTGTGTTTTCTGATCAGCTATGGAAGACCCAATCAACACATCAGGCACAGTTTACCACAACGTCAAATTTAATCTTACTATTAAAATGATGAGCAGAAGTCTTTGTAGGAAGCATATAATAAAATTTATAAGCTGTTTAGATCAGGAAAATCCAAATGACTTTTTAAAATAGACCCTTAATATGAGAGGAGTCAAATAATTATAGTATTCATGGTTAAATTCATTGCAAATAATATTGATATTATTTAATTCATCTCTATTTTATCAAGGGTTTATTTAGTAGGTGTTATTTATGTAAATCAAGCCTGAAAAGTTAGATAAACATTTATTCTGTTACTAAATACAAATGTTTTATTCTTTCTGTAGTGAATAAATATGTATATATTTGTGGGTGCGTGTGTGTGTATGTATGAGCAATAGCCTCAAAAGTCTAGAAGGTGTTCTTGGCAGGTGAGTGCATATTAGAGGTAAGAACTGAAGTAACACTATTGGAGACACAATACATACTTGAAGAAATCTGAACCTGTTTTAGCTAAATCAAGTCACTATTTAATGATAATGAAGGTATATATCTGAGCTGACAGTATCACTTTGGATCTCCACTTAAACATAAGACTTTCGCTTATGACTCTCCAATTAATATAAGACTTAACATAATAAACTTAAGACTGTCCACTTAAACATAATAATTGTTTTAGCAATTATTGCTATTCCTTTTATTCTATGAAACCTCACCAAAGCATCTGATGTGATTCCTTCATGATGTATTTTCATTTAATGGATTTTGCTGATAGAATACTTTGGGCAAGGCACCTGCCAAAGACTGTTCTGAATTTAAAAAATGAGAAATTCCAAGAAATTTCTACCTAGAAGATAAGAGTGGGGGAGAGAGCATTAAACCTACTCATAACTCCTACACAAAACAATTTATAATGAGTTCTCTTTGCATACAAACTAAAATCCACAGAAGTAGCGAAAGCTCCAATGGCTTAGGGTACGTGGACGATCTATGTGTTTTGATGGGGAAAAGGTCTCAGGACAGCAGTTCTGGAGGAGTAAAGCTATGGGGGAGGAAAAGCACTGGGCATGTTTGGTTTCTAGACAGTAGGCTGGCATGGTAGGAGAACTAAGAGGAAAAAAAGCTGGAAAGTAGCTTGGACCATATTGTAGACAACCTTAGAGTGAGATTAGAGATGGTGACAAGGAGTAAACACAGGCTTCTCGAGCGATGAATTGATCTTCTCAGAAGATGAACATAGTGAAGCAGCTGGGTACTAGTGTTCTGATTAGGTAATGCTTTGTTTTGTTTTTGTGCTATAAAAATATTTGAATAAAATATAACAAAGCATTGTAAGGAAACTTTTTGAAAGTGTATTATAAAGTGCACAATGTTTTTATTTCTTCTGTGGAAATGTTCTTGACACTGAAATTCATGACACATGGAAGAGAAAGATATTGAATTAGAATAACAAAATGTCCTATAATTTGTTCCATGTGGCACAATCTGTACTCAAGAGGGAGAAAGAAAAGTAAACATAGATAGTAAAGCAAGTTTGATATAAAATTAAACGTTAGTTTAATATATTAATACATTAGAATTCATACTAAGCAGGTTAAAAACATTGTAAATCACTGCAGATGGTGATTGTAGCCATGAAATTAAAAGACGCTTACTCCTTGGAAGGAAAGTTATGAGCAACCTAGATAGCATATTAAAAAGCAGAGACATTACTTTGCCAACAAAGGTCCATCTAGTCAAGGCTACGGTTTCTCCTGTGGTCATGTATGGATGTGAGAGTTGGACTATAAAGAAAACTGAGTGCAGAAGAATTAATGCTTTTGAACTGTGGTGTTGGAGAAGACTCTTGAGAGTCCCTTGGACTGCAAGGAGGTCCAACCAGTCAATCCTAAAGGAGATCAGTCCTGGGTATTCATTGGAAGGACTGATGTTGAAGCTGAAACTCCAACACTTTGGCCACCTGATGCGAAGAGCTGACTCATTGGAAAAGACCCTGATGATGGGAAAGATTGAGGGCAGGAGGAGAAGGGGATGACAGAGGATGAAATGGTTGGATGGCATCACCAACACAATGGACATGGGTTTGGGTGGACTGCGGGAGTTGGTGATGGACAGGGAGGCCTGGCGTGCTGCAGTTCATGGGGTTTCAAAGAGTCGGACATGACTGAGCAACTGAACTGAATGAATATTATCTTTTCCCCTTTTTTTCTTTGTTTCTTTCTTTTGACATAGTTTAACTTGAGATCCTTTGCCAATAAGACCTGGATTCTGATGTTCTAAAGGTGAACATGGGCTGGAGCTTCGACCACTTTTGATGTTCTTTTTCTACAATAATGATTTCATCTCAGTAATATCTCTTAGGATTTTATTTTCCATCTATGTCATGTGAAGTCATGTGAAGAACTGATGCATTGGAAAAGACCCTGATGCTGGGAAAGATTGAAGGCAGGAGGAGAAGGGGACGACAGAGGATGAGATGGCTGGATGGCACCACCGACCTGATGGACATGAGTTTGAGTGAACTCTGGGAGTTGGTGATGGACAGGGAGGCCTGGCGTGCTGTGATTCATGGGGTCCCAAAGAATCAGACATGACTGAGTGACTGAACTGAACTGAACTGAATAACTAATTAACTTACAATTACCGAATAACCACCCCCTCCCCCCCCATTTACACTTAGCATATCTATATAAATAAAGCTTCATTTAAAGTTCCTTAGGTAGAGAAAAGCATTACGTACATGGAAAACATTTTAGTTTCATTGATTTCACAAGTGATGTTACATTACTCATCAAGTCAGAAGTCACAAGTATTTCTGAATCTGGATGGTGGGAAGAAGGCAGCATGTATGTTTAGTTTCATAGTCTGTTTTGTTTACTTCCCTTTCTGTTGCTCAATTTTGAGAAGCTTTCAAAAAGTACACTTGCTCCAGCCATACAACTTTCCAGAACCAACTTCAGTCATTTTTTTTTAACTGATTGTACAATGTAGTATACCAGCACAGGATATAGATTTAAAAAAAAAAACACCACAATTTGCTCTGTTGATGCTGATGTATGGAGTAATTTTCTCAGACTCTTTCAATGCAATCTGCAAATGCATTAACAAAGGCTATAAAACAAAACCAGCCTGCACTACCTATAACACATGGAGTGAGATATTGAAATGTTTGAAAGCATAATTGATATCTGCATTAGTAGAAATTACCTAGGGAAGAGAAAATATCCTACCACCATGTAGGGCTTCCAAAGCCAAATATATCTTTTACAGCTTCCTGAATAAGAGAATAATGCTCCAACCACTGAACATAGGAGAAAAAAAATATCTGTATGATGACTGTTAACATAAAAGACTCCTTTGAAATAATGCTCTTAGAAAATATATCACTGTTATTTTTCCACGCTGAATGACCCGATCCCCTGCTTGCATTTTCTGTTTCTTATTCCCATCTCAACTACTCTGTTGCTCTTGAGACAAGGTCACTAGTAAAGTGCAATTTTTACTTAAGGAAATGCATAAAATTGTCACTGAATTACCTAATCATCATGCTCTATCCATATTAGTTTATTTATATGTTTTTGAACTTTGAATTTCTAAAGCATTAGAGTGGCCAGGAACATGTATTATATTACAGAATTTACACTTAGAGTTTCAGAAGGACAATGATAATACAAGAAGATTATGTTTAAAAGTACATTTTTCTATTGGAATAAAGAAATATCTGACAAGGTCTGATGGGGCTGATAGAACACACATAACCTCACAGAAAGGAAATCTGAAGTGGCTTGTGAACCAAGAATACGTTATTTTGCCAAAGTTTTCTAACATACTTTTCATGAAGACATCTTTGAGATGATGGAAATAACAATGTATTTCTATAATATTACTTGAACAAGTGAGCATTAATCTCGTCTTAAAGATCTGATGATATTCAATACACCTCCTTTGCTCCTTTATCCTGATCCAATATAGAGATCTTTATCAAGTCATACTATGTCTATACAAAGAAACAGGCAAACTGAAATGAATATAGCCTGCGGATGTATAAGGAGGTCTCTTCACCCACAGACAGGCAATCTGACCAGTTTTAACTCAGCCAGTGGTTGATGTGAATCTCATAGCTAAACTGGTCTCTATTTATTTAAAGCGATTGCAGAATAATTGGTGTGATGCTATATCTTTAAATTAATGTTTGTGAATAGAATTTATCTTAATAAAACTCCTTTTTCATGCATTTAAATAATTTAATTCTTCTGTATAAGTTAAAATATCGATAGCATATCATGCTTTAGTTTGCTTATTCCTTGGGAAAAAAAGGAATTCATTTTTTTTCCCAGATATTTTGGGTATGAGATCATTTAATCATAAATTAGCTTCAAGTGTGTGTGGTTGTCACTTGTGTAAATCTTTTGGTTCTCAACTTGCTTTCTACATTGAGTAAGCAAGGGTTTGATGTATATAGATGTGTAAATAACTAAATATATACACAAAATACATAATATTTAGAGCACCTCCAATATGACAGGCACTATTGAGAGAGGGGAATATAGCACACAACATCCTTATTTTCATGGAATCAATAAATTCCAATAAATACAAGGAACTGTTGTAACTCCAGATAGTAGTAATGGCTATGAAGATAAATATAGGTAAGTGGGTAAGACTTAAGGGAATTAAGCAGAAAGGCAGGAGAGGCTATACTACATAAAGTAGTTCCAGAAAGCCACTCGAGAAGATATTTGAACAGAGACAAAAGTAAGGGACAGCTGTGTGGGGACCTAGGTAAGAACTTTCTGGGTGGAGAGAATATATTTTTTTCAAACTTGGAAGCCCCATGTCTGAGGCAGGGAAAGCTGGTTGTGCTCAAGAAGCAGCAAACAAGAAACTTAAGTACCCCCAATACAACAGAATAAAGCATTTCCCAAATACTGAGGTGAGGTTATTGTGCGGAGAATTTCAAGAGGTTTATTAAAGGATGTCAAAGTAACACATCGGTGTCCGATGCTGTGCGGGTTTTCAAGCAGTTTTAAATACATTCTAACAGCTACAAACAAATAATCAGGCAAATACACTAGTGGTTTCAATAAAACAAAAGCACAGCGTTTTATGAAATACTATTGTTCGGTTGTTAAGTAATATCTGACTCTGTGACGCCATGAACTGTAGCTTACCAGGCTTCCCGGTCCTTCACCATTTCCCAGAGTTTGCTCAAACTCACGTCCATTTATTTAATACGCCTTGTTTTTTTTCCTAATTGCAGAATGGCATTTTCTTGTCAGGAAAGAACATGTTAAATGGATGAGAATGGGTAATCTTTTTTTCCAGTGATCAATATACAAATGCATTAAACACTCACAGAATGAAACTATTTCTGAGTGTTCACTTCCTTGTTTCTATAATCAGGACACTAAAGTCTCCTTGGTCAGGAAACAATAATAACTCCGTGTCCTTGAAATATGTTTATAGAACAGATAGGATTCTTATCTCAATGGGTTAATAACTTCTTTCTTGAAAGTGTTCAAACAGAAGAATAAATGCTGTAGCCAATCTGTTAACTTAAAATTAGAAGAGCAAGTGATTTTACATGCTTGAATAGTAGTATTTCCTTAAGAAATGAGAAACTAAAGTAAAGCATGCATAAAATTAAATAAATATTTAAAATGTCATTCTTCACTATAATATTAAGCCACAACATTTATATTTCAAGAGTCTTTTTAAATATCAGCTTTCAGTTTCTTACATCTAGGAAGATTCATTTTGAAATAATTGCACACTTGTATGCAGATATAAGCTACTTTAGCAAAATCACAGTATACTTTCCAATAATGTATATATGCATCAGTATTACAAACCTTTTTGAAAGGTCACTTACACAGGTACAAAGTTTGGCATTTAAAATAAAAAAGAAAAAGAGCTAGAGTCATACAATCTTTATC
>SJYQ01004476.1:461121-487260 GCA_006410935.1 Redunca redunca
TTCCACACACAAATATATATAAACATATATATGTGTATACATTGCATTCATGGCAGAATAAAAAAGCTTGTATATACATGTATATTTATATATGCATAAAAACACAGATGCACAAATATACACATATGATACACATGTTGTATGAGTATATGCATGTCTATATCTAAGTGTATGTGTATAATATGATCAAGAAATCAAATTACATTTATTTTATAATGTAAAATAATGTGTGAAATACACTTCAGATTTTTCTCTAGATTTGAGTCTAGAGTGACTTTCCCAAGCCAAGCCATTAAACTTATATAGTTTCTAATGATTTTAAAAATGACCATTAGAAAATCCAAGGTTCAATATGGTTTAAGCCTCATTTCCAGGCTTGCTAATGCTTTTATAAAGCTTAACAAGCAAATATCATTACATTTTTGCTTTGAGTTGAAGAGTTTTTGGAGTCAACTTAGAGGAGATGGAATCATGCTGATGAGGCTCATGATTCACATTGAAGTAAGTCTCAGATTTTTTTTTTTTTGCCTCTAAGTAATTTCAAGGGAAAATTACTCTGAATTCAGGCTTGAGTGTAATATGTGTATCATGTCAAAACACTTTGAGACAAATAAGAGGTGCCTAAATGGTAAAACCACACATAGAACTTTGGAAAGAAAACACTTTACACATGGTATTCATAAACAGTTATTCAATTAGTATATTTATATACGGGCTTTAGCTTCTGAATGTATGGATTCTATGTGCCTCAAGAAATGTTTCATGAGCATATTTTAAATAAGAGTGCTGGTAAGGTCATGCTTAAAATCTTGCATGCTAGGCTTAAGCATTGCACGAACCAAGAACTTCCAGATGTCCAGGATGGGTTTAGAAAAGTCAGAGGAACCAGAGATCAAATACTAACATTCACTGGATCATAGAGAAAGTAAGGGAATTCCAGAAAAACATCTACCTGTTTTATTGACTATGCCAAAGCCTTTGACTGTGTGGATCATGGCAAACTGTGGAAAGCTCTTAAAGAGATGGGATTATCAGACCATCTTACCTGTCTCCTGAGAAACCTGTGTGCAGTCGAGAGGCAAGAGTTAGAACCCTGTATGGAACAACAGAGTTTAGGATTGAGAAAGGAGTGCAACAGGGCTGTCTGTTTTCACCCTTATTTAACCTATATGTTGAACACATCACGAGAAATGCCAGGCTGGATGAGTTACAAGCTGGAATAAAGATAGGTGGGAGAAACATCAACAACCTCAGATGTGCAGATGATACTACTTTAATGGCAGAAAGCAAAGAGGGAACTAAAGACCCTCTTGATGAGGGTGAAGGAAGAGAGTGAAAAAGCAAGATGATAACTAAATATTAAAAAACAAAAACAAAGATCATGACATCTGGCTCCATTACCTAATGGCAAATAGACAGGGAAAAGGTAGAAGCAATGACAGATTTCCTCTTCTCAGGCTCTCAAATCACTGCAGATGATGACTGCAGCCATGAAGTCAGAGGATGATTGCTTCTTGGCAGGAAAGCTTTGACAAACCTAGACAGTGTGTTGAAAAGCAGAGATATCACTCTGCCGACAAAGGTCCATATAGTCAAGTGTATGGTCTTCCCAGGGGTCACGTACAGTTGTGACAGCTGGACCAGAAAGAAGGCAGAGAGCCAAAGAATTGATGCCTTTGAACTGTGGTGCTGGAGAAGACTCCTGAGTGTCCCTGGACAGCAAGGAGATCAAACTAGTCAATCTTAAAGGAAACCAACCCTCAACACTCACTGGAAGGACTGATGCTGAAGCTGAAGCTCCAGTATTTTGGTCATCTGATGCGAACAGCCGACTCATTGGTAAAGTCCCTGATGTTGGGAAAGATTGAGGGCAGAAGGAAAAGAGGGCATCAGAGGATGAGATGGCTGGATGGGATCACCAATGCAATGGACATCAACTTGGACAAACTCTGGGAGATGTGAGCGAGGCCTGGCATGCTGCCGTCCATGAAGTCATAAAGAGTTGGACACAACTGGGTGACTGAAAACACAACAAATTCTTCTTTGCAACGGACTGTTAAAAGGTCATAGTAAATGTAGGATTAAGTGGCTACTATCCTGGAGCTATTAAAGAATAAAATATGTGGCAAGACTTCAAGAAGACAATGCATCATCACAGAGGAACAAATGTGTACTAAATTGTCCATGAGCTTCCATTTCTGATCCAAATTCNAGCAAGGAGATCAAACTAGTCAATCTTAAAGGAAACCAACCCTCAACACTCATTGGAAGGACTGATGCTGAAGCTGAAGCTCCAGTATTTTGGTCATCTGATGCGAACAGCCGACTCATTGGTAAAGTCCCTGATGTTGGGAAAGATTTAAGGCAGAAGGAAAAGAGGGCATCAGAGGATGAGATGGCTGGATGGGATCACCAATGCAATGGACATCAACTTGGGCAAACGCTGGGAGATGTGAGCGAGGCCTGGCATGCTGCCGTCCATGAAGTCATAAAGAGTTGGACACAACTGGGTGACTGAAAACACAACAAATTCTTCTTTGCAACTGACTGTTAAAAGGTCATAGTAAATGTAGGATTAAGTGGCTACTATCCTGGAGCTATTAAAGAATAAAATATGTGGCAAGACTTCAAGAAGACAATGCATCATCACAGAGGAACAAATGTGTACTAAATTGTCCATGAGCTTCCATTTCTGATCCAAATTCTTTTTTAATCAATATAGCATAAAAACTATAGCATCTGTATAACAAAATATCTTTGCAGCATCCATCCCCCTTGAAGACATAATAATCAAGCACAACTTGGACAACAGAAAAGAAAGTAACTTCCTGGTGAGCGGGGATCTTGGCCATTTTAGTCAAACACTGTTTTCTTAACATGTACAAAGTCTGGTACATACTTCTCAGGAAATATGTGTTGAATGAATGAATGAATGAATGTTGAGACTATGCAGAAATGTATCCTACTCTAGGACTTTATGAGGTACACATACAGTATGAAAACAATACACGTTTAGTTAATATTTGATAATTAAATGAAGAAATGTCTCTATAGCTCTAAAATAGTGAAGATATGTTACAGATAGCATACTGTCAAGTAAAATTTTGGCTTTAGATTTTAATGTGTGTGTGTTAGTCACAGTCATATCTGACTCTTTATGACCCCATAAGAACCCAACCAGGCTCCTTTGTCCATGGAGTTCTCCAGGCAAGAATACTGGAGTGGGTAGCCATTCCCTTCTCCAGGGGATCTTCCTGACTCAGGGATCAAACTCAGGTCTCCTGCATTGTAGCAGATTAGCTTCTGTATTAACTGGATATTAATACAGCAATTAATCTTGGCCACTGAGCATGAACAACCTCTACCTGTTGAAGAAGCACATCGCTGGGTTCCTCTATCGATTCTGACATTAAGAAGAAAGCCTGTGACAGGTGCATTCCAACCTGCCCGTGAATTTACCCTACTGTTAGCTGGCCAGGTATCTCTTTCAACCCCATTTCCCACAAAGTAAATCCTTGAGTTGTTCCTCAGTGAATGAGTGCTTTCTATCACCAACCGCAATTTCCTAGAACGCTTGTCAGTGATGCAAGGCTGGGTTAGAGACCTATGCATTTTCATCTGTTCCCCCTTCAAACTTCCTCTCTCAGCCTTTGGGAGACCAGCATTTCTACTCCTAGGTGGGGTCAGGATGCCCTTCTTGGGAAGAATCTGAAACAATTCCAGCCATTGATTATGTAATACTATGATAACAATGAGGAATTTCCTGATACTGAAAACAAAACTGTGGTTATATTAAAAAATGTGCTTATTTTTAGAAAGTACACATTCAAGTATTTAGGGAAAAAGAAGCATGGTATCTTTAACCTACAGGCAAGTGGTTCTGAAAAAAAGTGTGTGTGTGTGTAGATTAAGCAAAGAAAGTGAAAGTGTTAGTCACTCAGTCGTGACTGACTCTTTGTGAAACCATGGACTGTAGCCCTCCAAGCTTCTCTGTCCATGGGATTCTGCAAGCAAGAATACTGGAGTGGTTGCCATTTACTTCTCCAGGGGGCCTTCCCAACCCAGGAATGGAACTCCTGCACTGAAGGCAGATTCTTCACCATCTGAGCCACCATTGGAGTAGATGATAAAGCAAATGGCCCAGCATATGCAAAGAGTTTATGGTAATTCTTAGTAGCCATCTTGTAACTCTTCTGAGGGGTGAACATAATCTTGTAATACTAAACGTATCACAATAAACTGGGGAACATTCTGAAAGAGAGGGGAATGCTAGACCACCTGACCTGCCTTTTCAGTAACCTCTATGGAGGTCAGGAAGCAACAGTTCGAACTGGACATGGAACAACAGACTGGTTCCAACTAGGAAAAGGAGTACGTCAAGGCCGTATATTGTCACCCTGCTTATTTAACTTCTATGCAGAGTACATCATGAGAAATGCTGGGTTGGAAGAAGCACAAGCTGGAATCAAGACTGCCAGGAAATATATCAATAAGCTCAGATATGCAGATGACACCACCCTTATGGAAGAAAGTGAAGAGGAAATAAAAAGCCTCTTGATGAAAGTAAAAGAGGAGAGCGAAAAAGTTGGCTAAAGCTCAACATTCAGAAAACGAAGATCATGGCATCCGGTCCTATAATTCCATGGGAAATAGAGAAACAGTGGAAACAGTGTCAGACTTTATTTTTTTGGGCTCCAAAATCACTGCAGATGGTGATTGCAGCCATGAAATTAAAAGACGTTTACTCCTTGGAAGAAAAGTTATGAGCAACCTAGATAGCATATTCAAAAGCAGAGACATTACTCTGCCGACTAAGGTCCATCTAGTCAAGGCTATGGTTTTTCCAGTGGTCACGTATGGATGTGAGAGTTGGACTGTGAAGAAGGCTGAGCGCCAAAGAATTCATGCTTTTGAAGTGTGGTGTTGGAGAAGACTCTTGAGTGTCCCTTGGACTGCAAGGAGATCCAACCAGTCCATCCTATAGGAGACCAGTCCTGGATGTTCACTGGAAGGACTGATGCTGAGGCTGAAATTCCAATACTTTGGCCACTTCATGCAAAGACCTGACTCATTGGAAAAGATCTTGATGCTGGGAGGGATTGGGGGCAGGAGGATAAGGAGATGACAGAGGATGAGATGGCTGGATGGCATCACCGAGTTGATGCACATGAGTCTGGGCGAACTCCGGGAGTTAGTGATGGACAGGGAGGCCTGGCGTGCTGCGATTCACTGGGTTGCAAAGAGTCGGACACAACTGAGCGACTGAACTGAACTGAAATGTATTACTATGAATTATATAATATATAATAATAAAACATTTACAAGTGACTAAAAACAACAACTCCAGGCTGTTTCTTCAGTACTTGGCCCTGAGGAAATGCTCACCATACTTAGCCCTGTCAACTTCCTTGAGTCTAGACCGCTGTCAGTGAAGCCTCTTCATGCTTCTCTATCTGAAACCTGAGCCACTCACAATATCCTACATTCTGGTTTTTCCTACCATGGGCCAGGTATCAAGTGCAGGGCCACAGATACTCCATCATAGAATCTTCAGATGGCCTCTCTAAAGCCCCTTTTCTCCAGGTTTCATGCAAGAGGAAAGCTATGTTTTCCCTACCCCCTACAAAGACTCAGAATATACCAACAAATATAGTTAAAGAAACTCTTCAGTTTTCACCAACCTGGCTTCTCCTACTTTGACCCTTTTATTTTATCCCAGTAAGAGAGGACATGAGTTTGAGCAAACTCGGGAGATAGTGAAAGACAGGGAAGCCTGGCATGCTGCAGTCGATGGGGTTGCAGAATCAGACGCAACTTAGCAACTGGACAGCAACAGTAAAAGGTATTGCCAAACCAATTTTAAACATCATCTTTGAAAGTTTTACGTCGATTTCTACCCTTCACTTTGGGACGTGCAGGTTTTATCATCTATTTCCTTCTTGACCTCTGAGAGCTTTGCTGAAAGTAAGTCAAAGAGTTAGATTTTAAATACCTGATTATAGAGACAATTCACAACAGACCTCCAACTGATTTCCTTCTAGGACAAGTTAAGTGAAAGAACAACACGGCAGCAAGGTTTTACCTAGAGGTCATTTCTAGCCCTAAGACTGATGTACACATAGGTTTTCTTGTCTTTTGAAAGACAGGTCCTGTTTTGTTTAGTGAGGAGGCTTCATCTAATATGGAGGCCCTCAAATACTTTTGGTCTCAGAACTCCTGTACTAAAAATTTATTGAAGATTCATCTGTGTTACATCTGCATATATATAACTTATTAAAATTAAAAGTTAGAGATGTAAAATTTTAATTCATTTTTAAAAACAGCAAAATAACATATAACATGTTAATATAGTTAACATGCTTTAAAAAATAACTATATTCCAAAACAAAAAAATTAGTGAAAACACTGCCATTGTCTTCAGTTCAGTTCAGTTCAGTCACTCAGTCGTGTCCGACTTTTTGCGACCTGATGAATTGCAGCACGCCAGGCCTCCCTGTCCATCACCAACTCCCGGAGCCTATTCAAACTCACATCCACCAAGTTGGTGATGCCATCCAGCCATCTCACCCTCTGTCGTCCCCTCCTCCTCCTGCCCCCAATCCCTCCCAGCATCAGGGTCTTTTCCGGTGAGTTAACTCTTCGCATGAGGTGGCCATTGTCTTACATGTTTGCAAATCTTTTTAGATTTCTTTTTTAATAGAAGGTAGATATAAAGTCTCACGTCTGCTGCTTTAGTCAATTTATTGTGTTGCTATACATCACATAACCTTTGAAAAACATTATAAAGTTATTAGGCCAGGAGATTGAAAAGGTATAAAAATAGTTTTGATTAAAATAACTTTGACCAAAACGTATAAAAATAGTCTATGATTTTGTAGACTTCATCTTTGGCCTGCAAGGAATCCCTCGCCTAAAAGACATTTATTTTTGTGGTAAGAATCCCGATTTTGAATCTTTGTGCCTCTACACAGTTCTAAGGCCTCAGTTGAATTATTTAAGCTGTCTCAGTATATCATTTGGGAAACTGAGATAATGCTTCTTCATAGAGAGGTAAATGAAATGACATATATAGAGCTTCCCCTGGAGGAGGAAATGGTAGCCCATTCCGGCATTCTTGTCTGGAAAATCCCATGAATGGAGGAGCCTGGTCCATAGGGTCGCAAAGAGTTGGACACAATGGAAGCGACTTTGTTTCACTTCACTTACTCGTTTAGATGAATCAGTCAATATCTGGTATATAACTTTCCCTCTGATATATCCTTCTACAAATTCATTGGCATTGGTTTGTGAACTTTGTAGGGTTATATTTTAGTTTTTTCCTTTTCAGTATCCTCAATGGGGGTGGAGGGAGGACACTAAAATAAATACAAATACCTACTTTATTAGAGCACTATGATGATAAAACAAAATGGTAGATTTTGAGATGCTTTGAAAAAGTAGAAGGGACATTAAAATATAAGAAATGCACTTATTTGGCAAAATAATAAAAATATTAAGGAATAAGTTTGCTACCTAGACCAAATTCAACTCTTTGAAAGATGAGTTATGATTAATTATTTCCTTAAAAAGTCTAGGTTTGGGAACTATACATTTTCCAAGTCACTCATTCTATTTTCAAGTTGTTATAACACCGAAAAATAAAGAATGCTTTTCTAGGGGGCAGGTGATAGCATTCTCTCTCTTCTCCTATCACAAGGTAACTTTCCAATTTGGAGCAAATCGACCTCTTTGGACAGTAGTTTTCATCTTTAAAATGATTTTTTGAAGGTTTAGGTGCATCTTTTTAGCTTCCAAATTGTATAATGCTATTATTCTTTTTCTGTTAAATAATGATTGGATGCTTTAAAGAAAAGAGGTGTTTGTAACATATCAGGCTCATCTCATTGCTACATGTATACTTGTTGTTGCATGCACACCGTTAACTGAGGGCCACTGTGCAGCACATGGAGAAAGTGTACAAGGCATCTTGATAACGACCATTCTCCATCCAAAGGAAAATAAGTCAGTGTTAGAAAAATTCACCAGAAGAAGAAAAAGTTCCTATTTTATGGGCTCATGATAGAATTTCTATCCTTTAGCTCCATTTCTTTTCTCAATAGCCCAAAACCAATTTCATAACTCAGTTGTCTCCCAGCTAAATGTGCAGCCTGCTGCAGAGATGAAAAGTTTGTGAAGCTTAACCATACAAAATGGTTTACCTAAGGAGCGCCTGCATATATTTCCAGGGTTGTTTTTATAGTTGAAAGGCACTTTGCTTCTGTTTGTTTTCCCTTTTTTTCCCCTTTCTGCTGTAGGCTTATAAAAACTATTAACAAAAAGAGATCTATCAAGAATAGAACACATAGAAATTGAATTGGACTGGAAAGACTAAGGTTTACATGTGCAATTATATTAAAAGTGCAGTATCCACCAGTGTTGACTGAGGATGAGACAATGTCAGAGTTTCTGATCTCATTAAAGTATTATTGCAAAACAGCATCAATTCTTCATGGAACCATCTGGCATCCTCGTCACACTGTGTACACTGCCACCCATTAGGTCGCCTTGCTTAGCACCAGCCTTGGAGGAATTAAACACTGCAGGTATCTTCAAAGGTCTCAAAAAGTAAATCAGACTTAAACATTAGAGTGACACATTTTCCTCAATGTGATTCCTCTCCAAAGCACAGGAAACACAGATCTATTGCTATGGACAGGTAACAGTGGGTCATATCAGAAATGTGAATTGATGAATGTGTTCATAATCCATCTATTTTGCTTTTTTTTACAGAAGTGGATGAATTAGGAAAAGATGCCTGGCACGTATGTGGAATAAAATATACACGCACATATGTAAAATATATAACATATAACATATATATTGTATATTTTATTTGTAATTTTCCATTATTTATATTCATTTCCTGCTAAAATTTTATGTTCTGGAAAAAAAAGGAAGTTGACTTCACTTTAGCAATACATCATATTTTCTTCTTTTTCAGAGAGGAGGCAAATTAGTGCATACTTTCATTATCCTGACAGGGAAATGTCCTGGGTGTCCTGTTAATTGAAATGGACAACTTCCTAGGCTCAAAAACCTGTCAGGTGGTCTTGTTGTAGCAACATAATGCTAAGTATGGGCACAGATGAAGTGAGTCACATTTGCAACATGCTGCTGGGTAAATTGATTTAGGGAGATAGAACTTACACTTTGGAAAATAAACTGATGATCACAGCTGCTGCTGCTGCTAAGTTGCTTCAGTCATGTCTGACTCTGTACGACCCCATAGATGGCAGCCCACCAGGCTCCCCCGTCCCTGGGATTCTCCAGGCAAGAACACTGGAGTGGGTTGCTATTTCCTTCTCCAATGCATGAAAGTAAAAAGTGAAAGTGAAGTCTCTCAGTTGTGTCCGACCCTCAGCAACCCCATGGAGCCTTCCAGGCTCCTCTGTCCGTGGGATTTTCCAGGCAAGAGTACTGGAGTGGGGTGCCATTGCCTTCTCTGGATGATCACAGAAACATACATTAAAAAACTGCTTATTCAAGCTGATAAAGAACAACATTCTTAGTATTAGACTTCATTTGCATTCAAGGTCACAAATACTGTGAATACCCAAGGTCAGGGAAAAAAGATAGTGCACCTTCCAAATAATTTAGTTTAGATTTGAAGTGTCAGATCCTATATCAACTTAGAATGTTCTATTCATTCTTTTGCCGAATAAATTGACACTGCTTCTGTTTTCCAAATGAAGCTTTGCATCAGCTCTCTGGGTAAGTATCCTATGGTGCAGTATATTACACAAAAGCAATTTGTAGAGGTGTGGAGAGCAAAAAATATTAATGTATTTTTGCATCAAAGGAAATACCTATTTGTTAAATAGGTTATGAAAATGAAACCTTTTAAGTATATATTGCAATAATCTATTAGTATTTTGATTTCACTTGCAAATTTGGCTTCTGGTTTCTCCAGACAACAGTTTCCTCTTTCTCTGACATGAATGGAGTTTGGTAGGAAAAAAAATCCTGAAAGTTATCTCCCCACTTCTTAAAAAAAATCCAACCCCCAAATGGCATTTTGCCTAGCAAAGTTAAAAGTAACATAGGACTACCAACTGGCAGATGCTTTATCAAAAAAAAAGGTCTCTCACGTTGGCTACTATTGATCATTATATCTGTACTGATAGCAGCTGTATTAGGTACATACTGTGGGCTACAAGGTTTGCATTTATTATGAGTCATCACTACACAAGTTTATTTGTATGGCTATATCCTCTGTAAGTTTTACAATATAATTCTGGCACTGCTGATGGTAATTCAAACTAGTTACTTTTTGGGTAACTCAAACTAAGTTTCTGGAGCAGGCAATGGCACCCCACTCCAGTACTCTTGCCTGGAAAATCCCATGGACAGGGGAGCCTGGTAGGCTGCAGTCCATGGGGTCTCGAACTGTCGGACATGACTGAGCGACTTCACTTTCACTTTTCACTTCCCTGCATTGGAGAAGGAAATGGCAACCCACTCCAGTGTTCTTGGCTGGAGAATCCCCAGGACGGGGGAGCCTGGTGGGCTGCCGTCTATGGGGTCACACAGAGTCGGACACGACTGAAGTGACTTAGCAGCAGCAGCAAACCAAGTTTCACATTTATGCAATAATTTTCAGAATTATTCCCATGTTAAATTATTTGTAAAAAACATTAGCAGAATATACATTAATGAAATATGCCCATATATTTATAAACTATGAGATCATATTACACTGTCTTCATTCTACTGTTGGACCATAACCAGCAATCCTATACCCCCAAATGTTTTTGATACAGGACAAGTGCTCAAAAACTACTTGCTGAATGAGTAAAGGAAAGAAACAAGATATACAAGACTGTGAAACTGAGTTATAAAAAAGTTCCTCAATTTAAATGACAGATGTCCTACTTTCAATAGGAATTTGATAAATAGCTACCATTTACAAAGTGCTTATTATGTGCTAAGGAGAACACTGTACCTACATTATTTCATTTAATTCTTGAAATAATTCTGTGAGGCAGGTAGTATCCTCTCATTTTAAGGATAATAAAATTGTCTCAGAGTCAGGTAAAGTGAAGTGACAGTTGCTCAGTTGTGTCCAACTCTTTGCAACTCCATAGACGTCCATGGAATTCTCCAGGCCAGAATACTGGAGTGGGTAGCCTTTCCCATCTCCAGGGGATCTTCCCAACATAGGGATTGAATCCAGGTCTCCCACACTGCAGGCAGATTCTTCACCAGCTGAACAAAGGGAAGCCCAAGAATACTGGAATGGGTAGCCTAACCCTTCTCCAGAGTATCTTCCTGACCCAGGAATCGAACTGGGGTCTCCTGCATTGCAGGGGCATTCCTTACCAGCTGAGCTACCAGGGAAAGGCCATGCACCTAGCAATTCATGGAACTGATAAATAGCATGTTCTGTTCAGTTCAGTCACTCAACCGTGTCCAACTCTTTGTGACTCCATGGACTGCTGCATGCCAGGCTTCCCTGTCCATCACTAGCTCCCAAAGCTTACTCAGACTCATGTACATTGAGTCAGTGATGCCATCCAACCATTTCATATATCTGAAAACACATGTTATCTTTTCCAAATTATTCTAAAGAAATGCTTTAACTATCAAAGAACCCAGTCTTGGGTCTTGCTTATTGAAGTTAAGTGATGATATCCCTAAGGAGCAGTTTTTCTCCCAGCAAAGCCCTTCTGCCCAGCTCTAGACACTTCTCCATCCACAAATAGCAACTCTTTCTATAGGTCTTAAAATGACTTATATTGGCCTTTGGTTTTCACTCAAAATATTTATCATATATAATAAAGAATTCAATGAATATAAAAATTTTTGAAAAGTCATATCTTTTGACCTAAATCTAGACCTCCTCCCACTCCCTCCTTATTCACAGCCACCCATACTATACTATCCATCTAAATAAACACTAACAATTTTATTTTGAATCAACTACCTTTTTTTTTTTTTTACCATTTCTACTGACCTCTATATTTTCTGCTTGGACCATCTCCATGGTTTCCTTTACAGATTCTCTGCTAATTTCTTTCTTTCTTTTTTGTTAAAATTTTAAACTTTCTTTTTTTTTTAATTAAACTTTCTTTTTCATTAAACTTTTTATTTTGGATTAGAGTATAGCCAATTAAAAATGTTGTGATAGTTTCAAGTGAACAGCAAAGGGACTCAACCACACACATACATGTATCCATTCTCCCCTGAACTACGTCCATCCAGGCTGCCAGATTATATAGACCAGAGTTTCCTGAGCTATACAGTAGGTCCTTGAAGGTTATCCATTTTAAATATAGCAGTGTCTGTATGTCCTAATTTCTAATGCCTCATATTACTCCTTCTATCCATTGATAACCTTGCTGACAGTTATTTTATCAAAGTGCAATCTAATCGTGTCAATTTTGTGCTTAAAAATCTTCAACAACTGAGATTCTTTAGCAGAGTATGCAGGGCTTTTAGCAATCTCTCTCTTTATATTTTTTACCTCTTCTTCCCATATTGACTCCCAACTCTCACAACATGTTCTGACTCTGTTGACGTCCCTACCTCCAATGTGTCATGCTTTTTCATACTTTTCAAAATAGTGTTGCACAGTGTGTTCACAATTCCTGCTTATCTACAAATTCTGTTATTAAAAAAATATTTTGAAAAGCTATTAAGCCATTACCTCTTTAGTGAAACCTTCACTTTTTTCTTTTTTTACAAACTACCCTACTTGATGTTCCTTAGTTATGTATTGTCCCAATTAGACTCTCCTGGGCTTACCTGGTGACTCAGATAGTAAAGAATCTGCCTGCATTGCAGAAGACTGGGGTTCGATTCCTAGGTCAGGAAGATCCCCTGGAGAAGGGAATGGCTACCTACTCCAGTATTCTTGCCTGGAGAATTCCATGGACAGAAGAGGCTGGCGGGCTATAGGCTATGGGGTCACAGAGTCAGACAGAACTGCGTGACTAATACTTACTTATTCTATTATAATTACTTCCTTACACGCCTAATTATTTTATTAGTTTTTGAGCTCAGCGAAGGTAAGAGCTATGATTAGTTATTTCTGTCTTAACATTTAGCACAGTGCCTGGCACAAAATATGTGCCTAATTCAAATAAGTATGAAATGTACCTTAGTGCTAGAGGACATGGCAAACCACCTTGCCTGGAGAATTCGAAGGACAGAGGAGCCTGGTCAGCTACCATCCATAGGACTGCAGAGAGTTGGACATGACCAAACTGACTTAGCATGCATGCACATGCCTTAGTGACTAAACAATATCAACACAAAATAATGAAATGTGCCTACTACTAGGCCCATATTGTCAAAGCGATGGTTTTTCCAGTAGTCATGTATGGATGTGAGAGTTGGACCATAAAGAAGGCTGAGCAGCAAAGAATTGATGGTTTCCAACCGTGGTTCTAGAGAAGACTCTCGAGAGTCCCAAGGACAGCAAGGAGATCAAACCAGTCCATCCTGAAGGAAATCAGTCCTGAATATTCATTGGAAGGACTAGTGCTGAAGCTGAAGCTCCAATACTTTGGCCACCTGATGCAAAGAACGGACTCACTGGAAAAGACCCTGATGTTGGGAAAGACTGAGGGCAAGAGAAGAAGGGGTGCAGAGGATGCCATGGTTGGATGGTATCACTGACTCAAGGGAGATAGTTTAGAACAGGAAGCCTGGCATGCTGCATTTCATGGGGTTGCAAGGAGTTGGACACAAGTTAGTGACTGAACAGCAACAACGATTATTTCTAATATTCTCTTCTCCTTATCTGAAGTCTATTTTCATAAGTGTAAATATCTACTATGAGAAAGCAAAACAGATCTCAGGTCTCAGCTAACTATCTTGAGGTTCTCTCTTCCAACACCTTTGGAAATCTTGCAAAGTTTTACGGAGTCACCGTACTTCCCCACCATTCACCGTACTTCCCCACCATTCACATAAGGGATTTCAAATAAGTCAACACATCTCACAGCTGGTAACTTCAAAACTGAGTGAATGATACTTCATTTTTTTTTTAAGTGTTGATAAAAAGAGACAAGGGTCTTAAAAAAAAAAAAAAGAAAAAAAAAGTGGCCAATGGAAGTAAGAGAATTGATATGAATACAATAAACCTTTGTCCTGATCTGGGAGCAGATAATTAAAGAGACTGATGCTTTGTCACTTCAAATGACCACATTGATTTTAGCTAGTATATAGTGGAATTTGGATCTATGGAGGCCTTTATCCATCATACTACCCTATCCTTCTAAAAACAATACTTTTCCCCCAAATTATGTCTAGCTGAGAGTTATTTTTTTTTAACTGTCACAAACTAAATAGAAGACCAAATGTTGATATTTAAATCCTAAGCATAAACAGGAACTTAACCATTGTCTCCTCCATGACACCGTTAGAAAAAATTTTACTCTGTTTAAAAATCCATTTCAAATTAAGTTGCAGAAAGCACTGCTAACCATTTAATGCACATGGATCTGGGGATTGAGTTTTTCCCCTTTAAATTTATAAATATACCACAGGAGAATATTTCTGACACTGGTGCACTTAGTAAATAATTTAATTGATGCCAGTTCTGAAAAACTGACCTCTATGTAGCTGAAGTTGTTCTCCTTTGCCAAGTCATAAATAAAAATGCAGCAACAGTTTTCAGCTAAAGTATAATTATGACCACTATGACAGCAGAACTGAGGACGGCTGTTTAAGTAGGAACAATGTGACTCCAAAGATAAACACAATGCTTCTGGAAACATACTCAATGCAGCCTTAGTTCTAAAAACAACAAGTAAGAGATCAGAGCGCTGAAGAGCCATGGATTTGTTCTTTTTAGCTTTTATCTGGACAAAACATGTGAGAAAATTCACTGTAAATGCCGTACCTTAGACAGATGCTGTGATGGTGAAAGGATATATATCTTCAACGTAATTAGTACAAAACAACTGTTTTCTTTTACTTTTTTTTTTTCCTTCATTACACACTCCATTTAGAATGGCAACACACAAATAACAGATCGCAGCTATACTGTTGAATGTGTTTTGGTGGAGGAAGAACTATCATCTGACCCAATTAATCTTGATTTGGGATAAGTGCCTGATAAATGACTTCCCAGGAAGCGAGGCACCATGGCTCATTGCCCGTCATTTTCATCTTTGATCTGCTGTGCACTCACTGTGCGACCTTGGCAAAGTCATTTAACTTCTTACCTCTTTTTTGTTTGTAAAATCCTAGCCTACCTCACTTAGCAAAAATAAACACTAACTCTATAAATTCAACAGATGTGAGTGAGAAAGATTACTGATACAAAGGAGAAACATGGTAGAAGTGACTGTATCACACAAGCCTCTGAACAAGTTGCTCTAGATACAACCAAGTGTTTTCAAAACCTATGTGCTTTCAATGAATTTATTAAACAGGTGCTATAGTATTTATTTTGGTCCACTGGACAAAGATCTCCTGGCTGCCTAAAACTGGCACAATACAAATACTCTCTTTATCGGCTAACACTATTGGCTAAGACTATTGTCTCAGCCAATATACTTTGATCCTATTTGCTACTTAGGCTCTGACTCTTCTGGTTTAAACCATCAGCAAGGTAGTGCAGATAAAAGCAGTAAAAATATTAATCAATAAAAGACACTGCCAGCAAGACAAATAGCTGGTGGCAACTGATATGCACAATTAAAAAAGAGGAAAAGTAAAGTTGATTACTCAATGTTATTTAAAATAAAGAGATAATATTACAAACATTTTAAATGGAGTCAGGTATATGAAGTACAAAGTTACATAAGAGTAAATCTATAGCTTTGAATCTTAAATTCAATATGAAGATTTTTGAATATGTTTTCAAACAAACGGAATATTTCCCCCAAATATAGGTATGATACAGAATGGTTAGAGGGAAGAATTCTAAATGCTACTCTAAATGGTATCATTTAGATGGTGTCTAATGGTATCATTAGAACTTTTTGAAAAGAGTTCTAATCACATTTGAATGTAGATTTTCAGCTCAGTTCAGTTCAGTCACTCAGTCATGCCTGACTCTGCAACCCCATGGACTGCAGCAGGCCAGGCTTCCCTGTCTATTACCAACTCCTGGAGCTTACTCAGACTCATGTCCATAGAGTCAGTGATGCCATCCAAACATCTCATTCTCTGTTGTCCCCTTCTCCTCCTGTGTTCAATCTTTCCCAGCATCAGGGTCTTTTCTAAGTAGTCAGTTCTTTGCATCAAGTAGCCAAAGTATTGGAGTTTCAGCTTCAGCATCAGTCTTTCCAATGAGTATTCAGAACTCATTTCCTTTCGGTGCAAATAGCTATTGGTATAAAAGTGTTTCCTAGTTTATTTGAACTATTTCTTAGTAAGATCTCTCAGAAGGCATATAGGCCCCTGCACAGTAAGCTCTTTGAAGCCAGGGCCACCATGCTTTTCAACATTCTCTCTTTAACACCAGGATAGAGTTAACACATTGTTCTTTGGACCTCAAATGAAATGTCATTGCCTTCTTAACTAGATGGAATGTTCCTGCTACAGTTTCATAGACTTCTATGATTTCCCAAATCACTCATCATACTTCTTTGTAATAAACTGATTGTTTTTCTTCTAAGTTATTAGTAAACTCTGGGAGACATTGTCTACTTTATGCCCATTAGCACTGGTAATATGGAGCAGAGGACCCGACCCTTAGTAACTTATTAATTAAAAAATATATGCAGTAAATATTAAGTAAATGTTTCCATTACTAGAATACCATGATTTCACATAACCTTCTCTTTACCAGTAAAAAGATATTTCATTTAAGGTTTCACATGAGATACTAAAGCAACTTTCCAGGATAATGTCAAGAAATAAACATCAAATTCTGCTAGAACTTATCAATAATGCTTGGTATGACAGCGCCAATCTGGCCACATGTCACCATTTCTGCAGCCACAGTCCTGGTCCAAAATGCCTCTTTCCCTTGAATAGACAATCAGATAGAATTGGAAAATGTAGGCATCCTCATGGAAGCAGTCAAGAACTAGATATTAAATAAAGGTATGTTGAGAGGATCTAACTTTAGAAGAAGATTGTTTTCAATGATTGAGATAATGAAAATTTAGATAAAATGATAAAATAGTTAGGGTGGAGTACTGAAAAGAATCTTGAGTGTCCACAGGGATGGCTTAACAACTGATTGCAGAACCAGACTCTGTAACGCTATATTGCAGAAATAGAGCAAATACAAGTGAGAGTAAAATGATCAGGATCTAGGCATTAAAGGAGACATGGAGGTTGTTAATCAAGAACCTAGATTTCATAAAGAATATAGTAAAGAATAATTTAGCAGGCTTTGATAAGTGAGATTTTCAAATATGAATGACTTCCCTCCTCACTTTCACATCAACTCTTCAGTTGCTTAGTTGTGTCCAACTCTTTGCAACACTATGGACCATGGTCCGCCCAGCTCCTATGTCCGTAGGATTCTCCAGGCAAGAATAGTGGAGTGGGTTGCCATTCCCCCCCATTCATATCAAAAGAAGTAGCAAAAGGTATGATCTTCATGGGAAAAAAGGCAATGGGAAATGTTATTATGGACAACTTGGCCCCTGTTATGAACATATAAGAGGGCATGATTTTGAGAGGATAGTTTGTTCAGAATGGAATTAAGTATTCCATGGAAGACAACCTAAGTAAGGACATGATACATGAGAGATATTCCCCATCTTTTGTTTTCTAACAGAGGCAAGAGACAGCTAATCCAATCTTCAATTTAGAATGGAAAAAAAAAAAAATCATTTAATTTGTTTCTGTCCAATTCTCATCTTGTCACAGGCTCTTTTCAATTCTAATTCTATTGATTTTTCTACCTCTTTCTTCATAGTACTAGAAAATTATTGAAAGAACAGGATAAAGAAACATCAACCTACTGTAATAGGAATGCCATAGCATCCATTTAGCAATAAAAAGAAACTCAGAAAGCCTCTAGTAAGACCTCAGAATCCACACAGAAGTGTTCCACTTGGAGACACTGAAAAGCAAGTTAAAATCTTAGAAATATAATTAGAGTTTCAGGATTGTGAATCCAGGAGAGAGCACGGTGAGAGCAATGGCAGCAAGTGTCATGAAGTACAAAGAATGCTTCTCTGGGCAGAGCGTTCAATATCTATGGAATAAAACACCAAATCTGGGCGAGAGAGAAAAGATGAAAATAAAAAAAAGGTAGAATACAAGGAGGGCTTCCCTGGTGGCTCAGATGGTAAAGAATCTGCCTGCAGTGCAGGAGAGCTGGGTTCAACCCCTGAGTGGGAAGATCCCCTGGAGAAGAGGATGGCTACCCACCGCAATATTCTTGCCTGGAGAACTCTATGGACAGAGGAGCCTGGTGGGTCCATGGAGTCACAAAGAGCTGGACTGAGCAGCTAACGCTAACAGAATAAAAGGATGAAGCAAACAGAGCTGATAATGATGGCAAACGAAGGAGGACACAGGTTAAAGCACAGAAGAGCAAAATGTTGGAAAATGTAAACACTTAAAGTTAATCATATTATAAAAATAATCAAAATATCAACTGGATTTACTGTCTCATGTCAATATGCAATATTCCTTACAGTTAAGAGTCTGAGTTGTGGATTTATATTTATTTGAGTTCTTTTGATGACAGCTAAGTGATCTTAGGCACTGACTTTACTCTTTAAAGTCTCAGCTTGTCAGTAAAATGGGAATCACTAGTTTACTTACTTCATCAGGTATTTATACTGATTAAATGAAATAAAACATACAACTATTTATCATGGTGCCAGGAAGCAAGCAAGAATTTTATACATGTAACTTAGTATCAATAACTATGATTTGCTTTGTTGTCTTTGCTGAAACTCATCAATAATGAAGTGTACAGACAACCAGAGATTATTCTGGGTGTCAGGGGAAAATACAGAGTTGCCTGGTGTTTTAGACAATCCACAGGGTGAATGGCCTTGCATAAACTACTGAAAGTTCAAAAAGGATTAAAAAAATCAGCAGAATCTTCATATAAATACTAAAGATAAAGTCACCAAGATTTAAATATTGTTCTAAGAATGCACAATATACAAATGTTGATAGATATTTATTTTCTCATGCAAAGTACTAAAAAGTTATAAAGCCTTTAAAATACCATCTTGCCTTTCACAACAGTCTTAACAGAAGTTGTCACATGATAACCAGAAAGGTATTCTTGGTGCAATTTAAACATGTAATTAAGGTGAGCAATTCAGATTTTAAATTTAATGTAAGGCATCTAAATGGAGCAGTTATCTTTAAGTAATCTTGGGAACATAAATACATTTAAAGCAATGTTAAAGTTTCTAAAAGTTTCACTACAATGTTTTTCCCATGGAAGAAAACTGTTCTTGGGTAACATTTTCGTGTTCGAGTGGTAAGGAAGATAAATTAACAGAGTTTTCATTGAACTCCTGCTGTGATAGCTGTTATGGGCACTGAATACAGTGGGGCACTTCTCCATGAGGATGTCAGCTGGGGAAATAAGACCAACAAGAAACAGGGGAAAACAGTGGAAGATGACGCAGCCATCTGAACACCTTAAGCATTCAGCCTGAGGCTCAGGTCAGGATCCTGGGAGTCATTTGTGATTCCTCTCTTTCCTTTAATCTCTATATTATCAAAACCTACCTATTCCACCTCCGCAAAATGGTCCAAATCTGACCACCCCTCCGCATCGTCATGGCCACAATTATAGACCAAAACACCTTCACCTTTCCCTTGAATAAATGCTTTAGTTTCTTAATTCCACTCCTTTTTACTTACAGCCAGTATTCTTCCCAATAGCTTGTATAAGCAAGTAAGTACTAGTCACTCAGTCATGTCTGACTCTTTGTGACCCCATGGACGGTAGCCCACCAGGCTCTTCTGTCCATAGGATTCTCCAGGCAAGAATACTGGAGTGGGTTGCCATTTCCTTCTCTAAATCTCCTAATAAAGGGAAGCAATCCTAAAGGGAATTAACCCTGAATATTCATTGGAAGGACTGATGCTGAAGCTGAAGCTCTAATACTTTGGCCACCTGATGCAAAAGGCCAACTCACTGGCAAAGACCCAGATGCTGGGAAAGATTGAGAGCAGAAGAAGGGAAAAAGAGAGAATGAGATGGTTGAATGGCATCACCGACTCAACAGACATGAGTTTGAGTAAACCCTGGGATGGTGAAGGAGAGGGAAGTCTGGTGTGCTGCAGTCCACAGGGTTGCATAGAGTCAAACAAGACTGAGCAACTGAACGACAACAAATGGTAAACAAAACTGACTGGAGAAAAAAATAGAAACACCACATAAAATATGTCTTCACTCCAGGAAAATAGTTTCATGTGCCAAACTTATACATGCACTTGTAAAATACATCTTTATCTTAATTTCATAACTAACCTGAATTAACTGTGAGCTATACCAGCCCAGAGGACAGGGAGGTCATTGTGGCCTGAAGTAATTAAAAAAGCATCTTGGAGGAGGTTGTGGGGGGGACTTGAGATGGGCCTTGAATTATGACTGGATTTAAATAGCTGCTATATTTGGTTGCATAATTTCCCCTCACTTAATTTTGAGGGGAAATTTGCATCTCCTCTATGCCCAGTTTCTCCTGGCTGGCTCCCATGTCTGTCAATAGCATTAGCCCATTTGCTAAAAAATGGCCAACAAGGTAACTGAATAATTTCAGGCTGAAAACACTTGAAATGGCCACAGACTGAAATGTTAATGGGTAGAGCACCTTAAGAATACATTTGTATGGACTTTAAAAAAATTTTTCTTGGCAACTTTAAACAAGTACAAAGCAACAAAATAGCAGGAGCTATATATTTACTGAAGTCAGTCATCACTGTATAACATCTTAATTACTTGCAACCGAACTGTGCTTCCAAGTTATTAATCACAGTAATAATGTGTTTCACCATATGGTTTGACATGGTTCATCATAGGAAAAGTGGGAACTGTGTTGTAGGACTTGCCTCTTATTCTGCTCTAGAATCAGACTTACTGAAGACAGCTATGAAACTTTCTGAGAATATCTTCTGTGAATCTCTAATAATCCTACATAGTAAATTTTAGATAACCCCAAACAAAGCAAAAGGACAAAAGTACAAACAAAAACAGTTGGGAGAGATGTCATTTCAGGGAGTCTCAGAAGGTGGCACCAAATATTCATCTGTACTGACTGCCAAAAGCCAAGAAGAGCCAAACATACAGGCCTGCAATGTCATCATCCCTAGTAGCATGACTAGCTGTCCAGAAGGAGCATCTGTTGCCTGGAGCTCATTCACGGTCATTGCCACTTCTGCCTTCCCTTGTCCCCTCATAGTACACTCCAATTACAACTTATTATGGAAACTGCTCCTTGCATAACTGCCACCCTGTAGCCTTGCAACTTCAGACAAACAGGTGTCAGCTGTTGGAAACTGTTGCACCGGTCAGTCCTCACCAAATGTTCCCTTGATAATCCAGAGTCTAATATCTTGATTCCCATGTCTTATGTAACTGATCTTCATATATGGGCACAAGTAAACCTGTCTGAGATAGAAAATCCTAAAGTAATGAATGCCATCATTTCCTCTCCAAGCTAGAATGGAAATTAGTATTCCTAGTCAATTTCAGGGCTTCTGTGGTGGAACAGATGATAAAGAATCTGCCTGCAATGCAGGAGACCCAGGTTGAATCCCTGAGCCAGAAAAATCCCCTGGAGAAGGGAAGGGCAATCTGCTCCAGCATTCTTGCCTGGGGAATTCCACGGACAGAGGAAGACTTTGTTCTTCCTGGAAAAGGATCTTAGGTGAAACACACTTTTTTTTTTTTTTTTTAAAATTTAAACACAGTCATTCCATTTCATAGGAACTAAACTGTGTCATCCTGCTTATTTAACTTATAGGCAGAGTACATCATGAGAAGTGCTGGGCTGGAAGAAGCACAAACTGGAATCAAGATTGATGGGAGAAATATCAATAACCTCAGATATGCAGATGACACCACCCTTATGGCAGAAAGTGAAGAAGAACTAAAGAGCCTCTTGGTGGAAGTGAAAGAGGAGAGTAAAAATGTTGGCTTAAATTCAACATTCAGAATGTTGAAAGCTAATATCATGGCATTGGTCCCATCAATTCACCGCAAATAGATGGGGAAACAATGGAAACAGTGACAGACTTTATTTGGGGGGCTCCAAAATCACTGCAGATGGTGACTGCAGCCATGAAATTAAAAGACACTTGCTCCTTGGAAGAAAAGTTATGACTAACCTACGTAGCATATTAAAAAGCAGAGATGTTACTTTGCCAACAAATATCCATCTGGTCAAAACTCTGGACTTTCCAGTAGTCATGTATGGATGTGAGAACTGGACTATAAAGAAAGTTGAGTGCCAAAGAACTGATGCTTTTTATCTGTGGTGTTGGAGAAGACTCTTGAGAGTCCCTTGGACTCCAGTCCATCTTAAAGGAAATCAGTCCTGCATATTTATTGGAAGGACTCATGCTGAAGCTTTTAGTGAAGTCGCTCAGTAGTGTCTGACTCTTTGCAACCCCATGGACTGTAGCCTACCAGACTCCTCCTTTCATGNGAAGAATTGATGCTTTTGAACTGTGGTGTTGAAGAAGACTCTTGAGAGTCCCTTGGACTGCAAGGAGATACAACCAATCTATTCTAAAGGAGATCAGCCCTGGGATTTCTTTGGAAGGAATGATGCTAAAGCTGAAACTCCAGTACTTTGGCCATCTCATATGAAGGGTTGACTCACTGGAAAAGACTCTAAGGCTGGGAGGGAATGGGGGCAGGAGAAGGGGACAACAGAGGATGAGATGGCTGGATGGCATCACTGACTCGATGGACGTGCATTTGAGTGAACTCTGGAGATGGTGATGGACAAGGAGGCCTGGCATGCTGCAATTCACGGGGTCACAAAGAGTCGGACACAACTGAATGACTGAACTGAACTGAAACTGTCTAATCTTTTGACATTCTGAAAAGTATACCATCACTCTTCAATGGAAACCAATTAGAGAAAATAAAGGTAGGCAAACAGAGTGCTTATCAAAACTACAGCACTACCCTGGGTCTGATATTAAACTGTTAGGGCTCAGGTGTGTCCATGGTGGTAAGACCTATGTCAAGATGTAGGACTGGATTGGGACTCTCATGAAATACATACCTTCAGTGGTCCCAGTTCTCAATATGGAATGGTTTTTTAAACTAAGTGAAGGATTTTTAAACTTTTGTTGAGTTTAATTCTCTTTCAGAATACTAATAAGCTACTCAAAACAAGGGACACATACAGACTGAAAGTGAAGGGCTGGAAAAAGATATTTCATGCAAATAGAGAACAAAAAAAAAGCAAGAGTAGCAATACTCATATCAGATAAAATAGAATTTAAAATAAAGGTTGTGAAAAGAGACAAAGAAGGACACTACAGAATGATCAAAGGATCAATCCAAGAAGAAGCTATAACAATTATAAATACATATGTACCCAACATAGGAGCACTGAAATATGTAAGGCAAATGCTAACAAGTGTGAAAGAGGAAACTAGAAATAACACAGTAATAGTGAGAGACTTTAATACTCCACTCACACCTATGGATAGATCAACTAAACAGAAAATTAACAAGAAAACACAAAATTTAAATGACACAGTGGACCAGCTAGACCTAATTTATATCTATAGGATATTTCACCCCAAGACAATTAATTTCAACTTTTTCTCAAGTGCACATGGAACCTTCTCCAGGATAGATCAAATCTTGGGCCATAAATCTCAATTCAGTCCAGGCGCTCAGTCATGTCCGACTCTTTGCGATCCCTTGAATTGCAGCATGCCAGGCCTCCCTGTCCATCACCAACTCCCAGAGTTCACCCAAACTCATGTGCATCAAGTCGGTGATGCCATCCAGCCATCTCATCCTCTGTCACCCCCTTCTCCTCCTGCCCCCATTCCCTCCCAGTATCAGAGTGTTTTCCAATGAGTCAATTCTTTGCATGAAGTGGCCAAAGTATTGGAGTTTCAGCTTCAATATCAGTCCTTCCAACGAACACTCAGGACTGATTTCTTTTAGGATGGACTGGTTGGATCTCCTTGCAGTCCAAGGGACTTGCAAGAGTCTTCTCCAACACCATAGTTCAAAAGCATCAATTCTTCAGCGCTCAGCTTTCTTCACAGTCCAACTCTCACATCTATACATGACTACTGGAAAAAGCATAGCCTTGACTAGATGGACCTTTGTTGGCAAAGTAATGTCTCTGCTTTTGAATATGCTATCTAGGTTGGTCATAACTTTCCTACCAAGGAGTAAGCATCTTTTTTTAACTTTTTAAAAAAATATAAATTTATTTATTTTAATTGGAGGTTAATTACTTTACTATATTGTATTGGTTTTGCCATACATCAACATGAATCTGCCACAGGTATACACGTGTTCCTCATCCTGGACTCCCCTCCCTCTTCCCTTCCCCTTCCCCATACCATTCCTCTGGGTTGTCTCAGTGTATAGTAAGCATCTTTTAATTTCATAGCTGCAATCACCATCTGCAGTGATTTTAGAAAGAACACTTTCTAACACCATACACAAAAATAAACTCTAAATGGATTAAAGATCTAAACATAAGACCAGAAACTGTAAAACTTCTAGAGGAAAACATAGGTAAGACACTCTCCGATGTAAGTCACAGCAGGATCCTCTATGACCCACCTCCCAGAGTTTTGGAAATAAAACCAAAAATAAACAAATGGGACCTAATTAAACTTAAAAGCTTTTGCACAATGAAGAAAACTATAAGCAAAGTGAAAAGACAGCCTGCAGAATGGGAGAAAATAATAGCAAATGAAGCAAGTGACAAAGAATTAATCTCAAAAATATACAAGCAAATCCTGAAGCTCAATTCCAGAAAAATAAATGACCGAATCAAAAAATGGGCCGAAGAACTAAACAGACAGTTCTCCAAAGAAGACATACAGATGGCTAACAAACACATGAAAAGATGCTCAACATCACTCTCATTATCAGAGAAATGCAAATCGAAACCACAGTCAGGTACCATCTCACGTTGGTCAGAATGGCTGCTATCTAAAAGTCTATAAACAATAAATGCTGGATAGGGTGTGGAGAAAAGGGAACCCTCTTACACTGTTGGTGGGAATGCAAACTAGTGTAGCCACTATGGAGAACAATGCAGAGGTTTCTTTAAAAACTGGAAAGAGAACTGCCATACGACCCAGTAATCCCACTGCTGGGCGTACACACTGAGGAAGCCTGAATTCCAAGAGACACGTATACCCCAGTGTTCATCGCAGCACTGTTTATAATAGCCAGGACATGGAAGCAACCTAGATGTCTATTGGCAGATGAATGGATAAGAAAGCTGTGGTACATATACACAATGGAGTATTACTCAGCCATTAAAAAGAATGCATTTGAATCAGTTCTGGTGAGGTGGATGAAACTGGAGCCGATTATGCAGAGTGAAGTAAGCCAGAAAGAAAAACACCAATACAGAATACTAACACATATATATGGAATTTAGAAAGATGGTAATGATAACCCTATATGTGAGACAGCAAAAGAGACACAGATGTATAGAAGAGTCTTTTGGACTCTGTGGGAGAAGGCGAAGGTGGGACAACTTGAGAGAATAGCATTGAAACATGTATATTATCATATATGAAACAGATCCCCAGTCCAGGTTCAATGCATGAGACAGGGTGTTCAGGGCTGGTGCACTGGGATGACCCAGAGGGATGGGATGGGGAGGGAGGTGGAAGGGGGGTTCAGAATGGGGAACACATGTATACCTATGGCTGATTCATGTCACTGTATGGGAAAAACCACCATAATATTGTAATTAGCCTCCAACTAAAATAAATAAATTAAAAAAATAAAAAAAGATCTAAAAAAAAATTTAAAAAGAAAAGATAAAGAAACGAAGGGAAAAAAAAAAAAAGAATACAAGTAAGTAAAGTGCTGGGATTCCTTGGTGGCTCAGATGTTAAAGAATCTGCCTGCAATGCAGGAGACCTGGGTTCAATCCCTGGGTTAGGAAGATCTTCTGGAGAAGGGAACAGCTACCCATTTCAGTATTCTTCTGGACAATCCCATGGACAGAGGAGCACGGCAGGCTACAGTCCATG
>SJYQ01004476.1:488028-543350 GCA_006410935.1 Redunca redunca
AAGCTGTGGTACATATACACAATGGAGTATTACTCAGCCATTAAAAAGAATACATTTGAATCAGTTCTAAGGAGATGGATGGAACTGGAACCGATTATACAGAGTGAAGTAAGCCAGAAAGAAAAACACCAATACAGTATACTAACACATATATATGGAATTTAGAAAGATAGGGATGATGACCCTGTATGCGAGACAACAAAAGAGACCCAGATCTATAGAGCAAGCATAGTTTTAAAGGAGGCTTGTCACTTGTTACAATGCAGAGGGCTACCAGAAAGTTTTGTTGTGCTCACACAGTAAGGATGCACAACTCTTTATGAGATACCATCTGTCAAGGTTTTAAAGTTATGTTCTAGGAAACCCTTCTTTGCACGGCAGTATTGTACATACAGAGTTAAGCTTCAGGTGTTTACATTCTCATCTGAAGTTAAATTAGCATATGAACACATTAGTCACCAAACCAGCATCACTATGGAGTGGGCACAGTTTTGGAGTCAGCTACTTTGAACTATCGACATATAATATGAACTATCACATATAAATATGTGACCTTGAGTCAGTTACTGAACCCTGTTCTGCCCTATTTTCTTTATCTAAATATGGAACTAATAATGTTTTTCATCATAATATTGTTGTGAAGTGAAATGACATAAAGTACTTAAAGGAAACGGCACATATTAAAAACCTGAAAAATTCTCACAACTATATTCAAATGGTATTTTGATTTTCACCCTGTATTAACAAGTGCTACTATCCTATTGAAATATTCCAAACCGATAGCAATGTCAAATACCTCTCTTTAGCTCCAACCCACCAAAACAAAATAACTTAAACGTAAGATATTATTGAAAATTTATTGAAATACAATTACTTATACTAACTAAACAATGATAATGATAAAGTTTGTATAGAGTTCAGTGTTTCTCAGAAATAAGTGCTTTATATCCAAATCATGGAATTTATTAGGCACATAAGTCAGTTAGAATTAGCTCAATTAGTTAACATATTATAATTATTAGAGAGAAGCTGCAATTGCCATCACCTTTATATTTTATTTATTTTCAAAAAGAATGTAAGTTACCTTTAAATGTCC
Organism: Redunca redunca; assembly: GCA_006410935.1. Lineage (NCBI taxonomy): Eukaryota > Metazoa > Chordata > Mammalia > Artiodactyla > Bovidae > Redunca > Redunca redunca. The sequence continues at coordinate 489,125 of SJYQ01004476.1, forward strand.
AAATGTATTGTTGGGAAATTTAGAAAACTGGTAACTTTCACCACAAATAATTATAAACCAAATGAAATTAAATGAACAGAAGTATGTTTTCTTCGTCACTGCTTTGCATATATAAACTACCTGTTATTGCTTTTTCTCGACTAGAATACTAGGTTAAACAACAGGGTTCTTAGATATTTGAAAGCACAGAAATTGAATTTTTAGTGGCATCATAGGTACCTTAAAGATGAAGGTTAACTGTTGACTGTTTTATTATGGTTTCTGCTCATGGCAGTTTTTCCACATAAATGATGCTTTTTAAAATGCTGGCAATTGTTATTTTAAAACTAGAAGAAAAGAGAATTAATCCTTTTAGAGGGAGTGCTGATTCAAACCCGCTAGAAAAAGAAATAGCTCTAATCTGACTTCAAAGCAGAAGAGTTTCCATAGAATTATGAAAGGGACTGTCCAATGTACTGATGAATTGAGAAGATAGATTCCATCACTGAAAAATAAAACATGAGTAGGTCACAAGTTATGAAAATATCTAATGCTTCTTCAAAATGGAAAATTAAATGTATGTATGTATTTTTAAATTCACCTGTAGAAGGATCATTGTCACTCAGGACTTCTACGGCACAATGTAAATGAAAATAGAGCTTTTTATAGTCAGAAACAAAGAAACAACAGTCCCTCAATGACACATATTAGGTCTGTTTTTATTATAATATTATTTACTTGGCTTCCCTGAATCTCTCAAATTTTTTTCTAATTTTGCAGTGATGTCTTAAGTTTGTATCCATTAATATTTACAAGAAATTAGAAAAGTTTATTTTACTGCCTACAACTTTGCCACCTTGGGTTTTAAATAACACATTTATTACAATCTTGTTATCATTGACCAAGACAGGTGCTGTACGCAAGGAGACATGCAGGTGGAAACCCAGGTGCACTGGAAGAGCGAACACTGGAAAGTCATTAAATGGATTTTTTTTTCTGGATCAGTTCTGAACCAGTAATTATCAAGGGACTAGATCCAGGAGATGTCACATGTTGTAAACACTAAACTGTCTAGACACTGACCCCTGGGTCAAGGCAACTATAATATTTCAGGGAAAAATTGGAATCGAGTGGAGTGTTTAGCCTATCTTGGCCCCATTCCAAGTTGAGAGACTGTAGTCAGGTTTTCTTAAATCCCCGCTGTTGTTTCTTTTGGAGGATGTACTCTCACTCAATTCCTTTCTTAAATGATTTTGCAGTATTGTTGTGTTCAGTTAAACAACTGCTGTGTTCCACTCCAGTGGTGGATAAAGTGATTTCTGTGCTCAGTATAGAGTTTGTAACACATTCCTTAGGGGGTGAACAGCACAGCACAAATGTATCTTCTACTCATTTTAAAAGAAAGTATACACTGATCTTAATATAATAGATATGTATTTTTTAAGCCCAATACTACAGGGTTCATACAATCATTTTCCAAAAAGGAGAATAAGAGTTCAAGCGTTGTTTCATGTTGGACCCCATTCTTCTTATCTTGCCGTACTTCAAGGTAGAAGAATCCCAGTGGAATGATTCAGTGAACTTGAGATTCAAGCACACGGTCATTAAGCAAATGGAATGTGCCTAGTGATGCTGAACTAAGCTCACAGTTTGCATAGATATGGAATATAAATGAAATAAGATCAGGGCAAGAGACCAGGGCATCTCAGTAAACACAGCGTGAGAACATTTTCTGTGTGGCTTGCTCACTACCTGGATACTGAACTTGAGGTTCCAAAGCCAAACTTCATTCATTGGAAAAAACCTGTAAAGCTATGAAATGAAGACACAACTTGCATTCTAAGCAAAATTTCCCCTCATAATAAGAAAAAACGACAATGGAAGAAAAAGCCAAGCAGGGAATATTCCACCTTGCAATCCCAAGTGCACTGCTATTCTTTCTGCCAAAGAAATTTCAACTTAAGGTCAACAGGTTGTTCAAAAATGAAAGTTATTACAAGTAACCAGTAAGCATATGCTGGGATGAATTTTAATTTATAATTTTTCTTGCCAGAAGGGAGCACACTACACTAACACGCTCCCCGTCCCCATGCCCCTCACATTTACTTCAACCATGACTTTCTGCCATTCTTTTTAACTAGTGAAAGATTATGATAAAAATTATGGTAACATCGCTTTAACTTTTTCAAAAGTTTAAGGAGAAAAAAAGGCATGCATATGTCTATCTTTTTTCTTTAAGAAAGGATCTGTAAACATTTCTATGCATCCTGCAACAGGTTTTCCCTGAAATGTTTTACTTTACTATGCAGATGATGAAAGCAGAGCACTCTCTTAACGTGGAATTAGGAAACCTTGAAATTACTAAAAGCGAAACCTCTCAGTTAATCCAGCCACTGAAATACATCCACATACTCTGTTTACGTTTTTTAATTTTGAAGCAAGTGCCAAAAAAAAGAACATTGATGTGGATGAAGACAGTCAAACTGAATACTCATGATAAATTTAATGTGATGAAAAGCAGATGGTCACTCTGAACCTTTTAATAAGGAATACAGTTGTCCCTCAGTATCCCAAGGAATTGGTTCCAGGACTCCTGCAGATACTGAAATCCAAGGATGCTCAAGTCCCTAATATAAACTGGCATGGTATTTGCATAAAATGGCACATACTCCCATAAACATTGAGTTGTCTCTAGATTACTTTAAAAAATCTATTTAAATACTGTGTAAGTAGTTGTAAATACAATGCAAATACTATATAAATAGTTGCTGGGGTGCAGTAAATTTAGGAGTTGTTTTTTGGAACTTTCTGGAAATTTTTTTCTGGATGTTTTTAATCCACATTTGATTGAATTCTGTGGATGCAGGGCCCTTGGATATGGAGGGCTGACTATTTGAAAATCCACATCACTCTGACAAAAATATTCTCCTCTGAAAAACAGACTTTACAATGTGCTGTTCTCCCAGGCATCATTGACACTAAGAATAGACCATAAATTGGTAGTTTAGGGGGCCTTTCAGTTCCAGTTTTTCTGAAAGCACTTCACAAAGCAATTAGCCACATAATGGTGGTGCGCTGGCTTCTTGGCAGCCTCTCTGTAGCCACCAATAGCACACCACCCTTCCAGCCAGCAGAATGGACTGTAGAGGTGGCCGTGTAACATCTTTTGTATTCTCAACTCCGATCACATTCTCTTCTTAAACAGCATGTTTGGACTTTCTTCTTATTTATAAAACAGCTTTGAGTTAACATATGTGGTAATTAAAAAAAAATCCCTAAGCATCGAATTTTTAAAAATCTAATTAGGATCTACAGTTGATGTCCTTTAAGTCATCCATGACTGATGAAACTCCAGAATGTTTCACTGTCACTCCAGGAGCAGCTTTGGGGGCTTTTTTTCTTTTTAACTGAAGTGAACTTTATAAAGGCATTGTAAAATATCACCATTTTAGTCTATAAAATATAATACGTAAAAGAGAGGAACTGGCTACCATACTGGCAGCTTTCAGCAATTTTAAAGGTTAAATAGGAATTGTCCCTTAAACTTACTGTGATTTTTTTTTACACTGGAATAGTAATGAATACAGATATAGACAGTAGTGGTATTCTGACTATAAAAGGATCCTAAGGGCAAATACTTTGAAAGTCTTCACTTTCGGAATTCTTTAATGTTCCATTACTTAATTTATTTGAAATGATTTCTGTTGATAATTTGGTTAAGACAACTTTGGTTTTTCTTTTCAAGTAAAGATGTATTTGGGAATTTAAGCTGGCATTTCATAGAGTGTCCCAGTACATAGACATTTCACCAATGGACATCAAAATAAAGGGTAAATTGTCCAACAACAGTATTTTGAATTTGTGAAAAGATTATATAACAAAACATTTTCTATGGAAAACAAAATACCAATTGGAGTCTTTCAGCCCTAGAACAGTGTCTTTAAGGATTATTAGACAATCCAGCATCAGTCTTGATTGTTTCCATTGTAGAAATGAAGTATAATTTTCTTTCAAGGATAGAAAGCTTCATATCTTCAAAATGAAGAAGTAGTTTAAAAAAGTGATTTTTTTAAAAAAACCATTTATCTTTGAAAGCAAGAGAGGTATTTTGTTTCCAAGGGGAAGTTTACAATTTTTAATATCTCCTCTTTTTAGCTGAAGGAGAAAAATAGCACTTTCTTTTCCATTTTGCTTTGCATCTGAATCACAGCTTAGTAATGGTGAATTAATGTTGCATCACTTTTGAAATAGACCCTGTCCTATATTTTAACATACCCTAATCCAATTTAATATAGTCTGATCTCACATCAGTAATGTTTGCATTTATTTCACATTTCAAACATTTTGCATATTCCCACAAAACCTCACTGATATATTTAAAATAGTCAGCATTTCTCAGTATGAACTACCCAATTGTATAATCAAAATCCTGCCACCTATTAAGTGAAAGTGCTTACTTAAAACATGTGGTGATTAGAACTTTTCTCTCAAATCACATCTTGTTGAAGCTAATGAATTCTTAGTAGGAATATTCACCAGCTTCTACATTTCAGTGATGATCCCTTCCCCCCCTCCTTTTCACTAACATGTTGAATACATTAACTACTGCTGAAAAACCTCTGATACAGCGGCAAAGGACTGCACTGAACCCTGCATGACACATACCTTTCCTCTTTCAAACACACAAGCTCAAAGTCTGAATATGGGATTATTTTAATTCTAGTTGCTATTAAGTACATATGTTCTGATAGATGTAAATTTGGTTCAGGAGAGACAATTTCTGCCAGGCTGAAAGGATTATAAAAGGAAGGGCACTACAAGTCATCACTGAACTTGTCCTTGGAAGGGTTGTCAGAAGCAGTTTATACCATGGTTATCCTGGTTTTGAGCATCACCATTAGTCTCCCATTTTTAGACCAAAGAATATAAAAACATGTCAAAGATCTAGGTTCTTTAAAAATAAGCTCCAGAAAATGAAACTATAGATACACAAAATAATCTCCCTTTAGCAATCATACCATCATAACATCCAAATCACTAGCTGCTCTTCCATGGGAGGAGTTACAGGTCCAAAACACTCACAGTCACAGTCAAGAGCATGCTAATGCTTTTGAATCATGCAATGTTGGGGAAAAACAAAACAACCCAGCAGATATGATTTTCACTTGGTGGTCAGCACTTAACTATGAGAATATATTAAAATGTATTTATTGATGAGTGGAAGAGAGGAGAACCATATAATATTAGCTGGGTCATGTCATACTACTCATGGAGCCTTGCTACTGTAGAACTTCAATGTCATTACCCCAGAGCAGGACCTTTTTATCACCTCTCTTCATTCCACCCATCCTTTGATGAGTAATAATGTAACAGAGTGAAATTTTCTGCCAACACTAAACCCAAGGGATGTACAAAATTTGGTTGGATTTTGCATATAACTAGGCAAGACAACTTGCTATACTTAACATTTCTGAGCAGACGGTGTGTGGCAGGAGATAGGATAAATGCTTTCTGTGCACTAGCTGATTTATTTTTAAGAACTGGCTCAGAAGGAAGTCCTGATTATTATCTCAGTCTTGGAGAGAAGGAAAGCAAGTTTAGTGAGGATAAACAAATCAGCAGAGATCACAAAGCTAGAAAATGGCAGTCCTGATTTGAATCAACTCCATCTAACTCACCTGAGGGGTTTTCTTCTTAAACACGGTGGTAATTCCACACTGCCTCCACACATTTCCCCAAGGTCATGTTGTTGCTTAGACACTGTTTCCTGATCTCATATCTTTCAGCACGTGTTCCTCAGTGCCTCCACGGGCAGCCCCGTACTAGGTGCCGGGTATTCATTCATTACACAGAAGACATAGTGGCTGTCCGCACAGAACTTGGCGTCCAGCGGCCTAGACAAAGGCAGAGGCACTTTTCCCTGGCAAAGTGGGCTGAGTTCAGATAAGGAGTAAGGATGGCACTGAATCCACACATTCAGGGTTACCTTTCAAGGACAGCAACTGAAATTTGCTTCTTAATGAAATCCTGACACCTGTGCTCTTACCCTTCCAACCTTCCCTTCACCTATTTTAAAGGTCAATATCCATAAATTACATCCATACTTGGTCTTCATTTCAGTGTTTTTATTTCTCATAGGCAAACAAAATGACTTCTAATCAAGGGCAGCACCAGGGAAACTATGAAGACAGGAAGAGACTTTCAGGGTGCAGGGCTCTCGGATCCTGTCCTTTCCCCCACTTTTCCTTTTGGGTTGTCATAATTCTTCTGTTCCTCTCCTTGTTCTTGGGCAAAGATTTGATATGTCAATATCTAACCTGTTTTGGCTTAAATCCACTTGACCCTTCCCTGTTAAACATGGACTCAAGCTCTGAACATTTGTGAAGTTATTTCAGGTATTCACAGCACTGAAAAGAGAGACAGGGTCGACTGAAGGGACCAGAGTCAGCCATCTAGAACTATTCCTCTGAGCAGCCGCTTCCTCTAACTTCATTAGGTTACTGAGTGAGAGGATACTCTGAACATGCTGTCAAAACACACGCTCTTCTTCCCCCATTCCTTCCTCTGTCTCCTCTTTATCTTCCTTCCCACCCATCCTCTCAACCTAACTCTACTCTTTGCTTCTCCATTTCTCTTTCCAAATAGGGAATGAGAAAGAGGAAAAGAAATTGGAAAGTGACAGGTTTAGGGCAGAAGGCAGCCCTGAGAAGAAAGAAAATCACCTCTGTACACACTCCTGTTGCATTCACTCAAGAAACTCAAGAGGAAAGGAACAATTACACATTCTCAAGCTTATTTATGTTCCTGTGCTTCACAAAGCAAAACATGAACACCTCCTCTCAAAGCACAATTACTATTAGCAGCATGAATATACAACAATTTAGGCAAACTAGAAAGGCCTGAGGCTTCAGGAATAACACGATCCACAGATGTCCTTGTATTTGGATGATCTCTTCTTTTCTTTTCAGAATTCTAAGAAAATAGTCATAATAGAATTCTGTTGAGTTGTCTGGGGCTTGCTGGTTGAGAACAACCACATTGTCCATAGGAATGACTCCCAAGGGACATGTTTTTGTTCCAAGAACAGCTTTCCTGGCTATTGACAATTAATACAGGATAGGCCCTTCACCCTAAATGGAAAAATCTAATAACTTTCCTGCTACTTTGTAATTTCAACTGAGAGATACAGGGTGCTAAGCTGTTGGACCTCTAGGAGAATTCTAGAAGCCCAGATAATATATTCTCGTCACTGAGACCTCTCTCAACGCACTGGATCCCATTCTACCTAAGGTGTGAAAGCTTATTGCTTCCTTGAGTTCTGTAGATATCATAGTGCCTTTCTGTTAATATCACTGAGAGTATGTCAGCTCAAATGGTTTCTATAGCTTGCCATTCAAAGATTCTTACTTAATACTGTGACCAGATCTATATTTAGGTCTGGTCAATCCAATCCCTGTGAACAGTCCAATCCCTGTTTCTCTGAGATTCTTTAAAACATTGCATTTCCAAAGTCACTTGTGTGAGTTTATCTGTGTTCTTTATCTTTCTCATTTATTTGTTCCATTTTCTGAATTTTGCCAGACTGGATTTGGGTGGGCAGGGTAAGGAAGACAGATGGAATCGTAGGATTTGATATATGACTCTGCAGCATCCTCAACTCCTACTGTGCTTTGGAATTATTCTTACATGTGCTATTTGAAGTAGCATTCAGAAACAAATCTCTTGACCATCTAGAGCATCAAAGAGCATATGATCTTTCTGAATTTTGAGGTTCTTCAATAATACCCTTTACTCTTAGCATCAAAACTAAACACTAAGGGAAGTTTAAAGCTCTTCCCTAGGGCTTTAACAAAGTTCCAGTAAAACAAAACTTTCAGAAACCTAGTAGGGTTCATATTTCATGCTTTCCTCTTAGTTAGTGTCAATATACTACAGCTTTTACTCAAAAAGAAATGTGTTTTTGCAAGGCTCCCCAATGAAATCCTGGAACCAACATTTCCCTTAGGTAGAGATCATGCTTAGTTGCATTTCCCTAAGCCCAAATTGGCTTCCCTGGTGGCTCAGAGGTTAAAGCGTCTGCCCCCAATGTGGGAGACCTGGGTTCGATCCCTGGGTCAGGAAGATCCCCTGGAGAAGGAAATGACACCCCACTCCAGTACTCTTGCCTGGAGAAATCTCATGAATAGAGGAGCCTGATAGGCTACAGTCCATGGGGTCACAAAGGCTCGGACATGACTGAGCGACTTCACTTTCACTTTCAAGCCCAAATTATGACAGTAGAGGTGATCAAGGAACTCTCTTGAAAGAAGCTAGTCTTTGATATGAAGCAGAAAGTTATTTTCATTGAAAATTATGATTAGCATCCACTTTTCTTAAGTTACCAAATGCACTGAGACAGTGAAACATAGAAGTGACAGCAAAAGCTGACAGATCCTCCGGTTCCTTAAAACAAATGACATGAGCGTGGAGAGGGGCAGAATTATACCCTTAATTTTATCTGTAGACCTTTCTATAATGATAATGGATGGAAAGAGACCTGGATTATTGGGGAAACTGACACATGGAAAACGGTAAGTTCAGTTCAGAAACATCAAGCAAATTTTTGATACTAAAATTGTATACTATTACTTAGTAAATCTTTCTTTCTCAACTAAAGAATGTCAATATAAATTAAGACCGAACCCAAACAACAGCACACAGTTCATTAAAATGGGGATTATTTTGGGGATTGGATACCCCTTGGGGTTACTTCTTACTCAGTATTCCTTTTTTTTTTTTTTTTCCTTCTGGGGAAGCTTGGCAGCAGCTGCAGGAATTGCGTACTGAGTCAAAGGAGATTAGATAAAATCCTCCAGTAGGCTTTCCCAGTCTAACCTACTTGGGGGAACTAGCATAGATAGAATGTAGATATTTAGTAGAAATTAATCTCTTTCTATTATTCAGTATTCCAATGCGTCATTCTAATACTGGCTACACTGATGTCCTAAGCTATGCTGGCAAAATGCTGCTGTAACACAACGTCTTTGCTGCTAGAAACAAAAAGCTCTTGAGAATGCACTTGCTTACACAGCTGCTTCAGGTGATTACATCTTTACACAGATGCTAATTACTCTCAGGAGAAAGCTGCTCAAAGCGTCGGGTGAGTAACATAACCTTGCAGTGGATCCCAAAGCGTGACTTCAGGGCTATTATGTATGATGGATATGATTCCTCACTCTGGTTCAAGATCTGAACTCTTCTCTGAAGAAAGTAGGACAGATGGTAAAGCCTTTATAAATGATATCCAGCTGATCATCAGAATGGGTTACTGAAAGTAGATATACACATTAGATTTTAGCTCATTCCAGAGTGTGGGCCCAGTTTCTACGGGACAGAAGACTCACAGCCAGCTTGACCTAAGAACTCTTGCTAACACGTCAGTCAGTGGGCCTCAGGCTTCACTGTGCATTAGACTTCCTCTGGGAATTTTTTTTTAAAGATTAATGCCCAGGCCTCAGGATGGATTAATTTGTTCAGGATCTCAGGAGCAGAACCCAGCTGCCAGTATTTTTAAGGCTCTGCAGGTGATTCTAAGTTGTAGCCAAGGTTGAGAATCACTGCATGCCTTGGCACTGCCTCGCTGTACTCAGTCTATATTTGGTGACCTCAGTGCGGTTGTGGCAGGTGGAATGGTTGATTGAAAGAAACAACCCAAGGACTCTCTGATGGAAACAGAAGCCCTGCCAGACGGGGCAGTGATGATTGGGAACGATCATTTCAAAAACATCAACCACAGAACAAAAGACTCCCTCCAAACAAAACAAAATGAAACCCAATAACACAACTCCAAAAGTAAACATGAAAAGAGCTAGAAATAGCAACAGACGGGCTGTCCAGTGACTGTCTTATAAAAGGGCAAACTACGCAGATATCTGCTCATCATTCTCCAAAAGTGAAGTAACAGTAACACAGGAACAACTGAATGTCTTATTGATTGCGGCTGGTACAGTTAAACTATTAAAGAGTCACCCGAGTGCTTCTTTAATGCTTCAGGATGTAGAGAGACTTTAGGTGGTTACATTCCCACGTGTGTACCCAGCTGTGTCTGACTCTTGGCTACCCCATGGACTGTAGCCCACCAGGCTCCTCTGTCCATGGAATTTTCCAGGCAAGAATACTGGAGTGGGTTGCCATTTCCTTCTCCATTACATTCTTACAGTAGGTCATTAGCATTAAAGATCGATTGTGAATGGATACCTACGAAAGACTAAAGGACCCTGGTAGGTTGATTGGAGAGAGAATCTACTCAGGAGAAAGTAAATATAGGAACAATACAGGAAGGGGTTGGATGATTCTAATACCAAACTGAGGCCATATTTAAAAAAAAACAACACACACTTCTTAATCGGCTATCAAGTTTTGTGTCACTTTTATGAATGAAAACTTTGTTTTGCCACCAGACTACTAGCAATCTGAAAAAATATTATATGATTCCCAAAGGTCTTTTGGCTTTATCTTTGTCTTTACTACATGCCTGGTGTTCTGAACATATTTGGAACTGAGAAAAATATTTATTAAATACAAGGATGAAGAACAGCATCAGCCCATATCTCCTCCTGGCTGAACTCAAGGTCTGGCTACTTAAAAGAAAATGTATATTGAATATGGACTTCCCAGGTGGTACTACTGGTAAGAACCCACCTGCCAGTGCAGAAGACCTAAGAGACGTGGGTTTGATTCCTGGGTCGGGAAGATCGCCTGGAGAAGGGAAGGGCACCTGACTCCAGTATTCTTGATAGGAGAATCCCATGGACAGAGGAGCCTGGTACGCTACGCTACACTCCACGGGGTCACAAAGAGTTGAATACGATTGAAGCGACTTAGCATGTACATATATTGAATAAAGGATATGGTCTTTTTCAGAAGTATTATTAGACTGAACTATATGAAGCTACCATCTTTATAGGTCAAAATAAGTTGAATAAGAGTTTCATATGATTCAACATATATGCTTTATTCCCTCTTTGTTTGCTATTTAAAGAATTTGGTGTAACCAAAATGACCACAGTCTGCTTAGTTTGAAAGTGTTTCTTTCCAGAAGCCAGATGCTATGAATGTATAACTCTTCTAGAAAAACAAAAGTGGGCTCTCAGTGGAAAAGCTGAATTTCTGACCAGGCATCCATATCAGCAAGCAATATGCAAAACAGCATTACAGGACCTGATGTCAAAGGCTTCAAATATTCAAGGATGGCTGATTTGATGCATGAACCGGATCTCATCAAAAATGTGGAGACTGATTATTCTGAAGGGAAGAATATCAGACTGACAGAAAATAAAAGTACAGATATTTGAATATGACTCTCCTTCTTTGCAAGAAGATTAAGCAGCTTAGTCAATATTCAAGCACACCTGTTTGTTCTGATAAGAAATATATTTTTCCTATGATTATGTGTTCTTGCACAGTTTGAGGTCCAGGATAATTTAGGTCTGACAGTTTCATATGCTGTTTCAGAGAACAGAGAAATCTAACACAGGCTTTAAGTCATTAGGACGCTATTGGAATAGAAGTGTTGTTGGTTGGTACACAGGGATTTATTAGCCTATAGCAGCCATCGTGCGGCTCACAAAAAATGTCAGAGAACAAACATCAAAGCATGAAGAGGAAACAGGATTCTCTCTGCAGTAGTCTTAGCACTAAGTATTTTGAGGAAATACACTTTTGAGGCATAAACATGCTTTTGAGGAAATACTCCAGGGCTTCCCTGGTGGCTCAGCTGGTAAAGAATCTGCCTGCAATGCAGGAGACCTGAGTTTGATCACCAGGTTGGGACGATCCCTTGGAGAAAGGAACAGCTACCCAATCCAGCATTCTGGCCTGGAGAGTTCCATGGACTGTATAAACCATGGGTCACAAAGAGTCAGACATGACTGAGGCTTTCTATTATTATATTATTTTGAGGAAAGCTGTCTACAAATGGTTCTTAAATAAACTAAATAAGGATATGCCAATCTATTCACTTTCTTCTTCCAAGCACCCAACACAATGGACATTGTGAATTTCTAAATATCACACATGGACATCTACGGCTCAGCTACTTAATGCAATGACATCAGTAAGATATATATTCAGTCACAATTCAGTCATACAAGGCAAACACATAAGTGAAACAAAACTGTCAAAAAGCAATACTAATCCTTATTGCATCTGATGTACCTTATATTTTTGATTTTGTTCTATTCCATTTAAAATAATGGTTCACAAACAACCAATTTGATTCCATGACCCATTAATAGGTCACCATGCACCATCTAACAGGCACTATTTTAAGTTACATCTTAACAGACCCTCATGCCACTGATAAATGAGAAGTCAAAATAGTTGGGGAAACCATATCTACCTTCAGTTCTTGGGTAGGACCCTTTTCAATTACTGCGTCTAAAGGACACTCTGCTAGAAAGGTCAAACACCTTGCCCAGAGTCACATGGAACTGGCAGAGATCAAATTCAGGTCCAGACATAAGCACTTCTGAAACTCTCGAATATTCCATCCATCCACCATGATCTTCTGGTGATATTTGTTGTTTGTTGCTCTGGAGCAAATGTAGGGAGGAGCTCTTCTTTTCCTTTCCATATAAATGGATCTTCCTGACCACTAGGGTGACTTTGAACTGGGGAAAGGGCAATGGCAAGAGCAGGACAATGACCTTGGTGGAGAGTTCAGTTCCTAGTCTGCTTCTGAGGCCCTAAGATTAAGGTTCCAGGAAATAATGACTCTTCATGTAATGACCCTCAGTACAAAACCATCAGCCTTTCCCTCAAACAGTAATCAATTTGACAGAAACATACTTATCCACAAAACAATTCAGCATAATTTTACAGAATCTATAAAAAGATTCAGTGCTTATGTATAGCTATCAGTTTTATAAATAGTATCAAAAATGATGAGATTATGAAAACTTGTTAATCTAAGAGAGTTCACAGAAAATGCTGAATGTCTGACTTTTTCTAATCCATTTGCAAATCAAAATGATTTCTCTAGAATTTTCTTGGATAAAAATGTCAGTTTATGATTTCAGATGAATGATGAAAAATATTCTTTCGGATAAATGATTCAAAAGGACTAAGTCTGCCCTTCCTCTAATTGCAAACTAAATTTTGCTTTCATCTGTGAAGTCCAAGGGAAATGAAATGAGTTATCCAGGGGTCTACAATTTTTAAATATCTATATTAATTAATCACAGTGTTTTTGGCATTAGCTATAGACCCAGAGAAGACCTTGATTCTGGGAAAGATTGAGGGCAGGAAGAGAAGCGGGTGGCAGAGGATCATATGGTTGGATAGCATTACGGACTCAATGGACATGAGCTTGAGCAAACTCTAGGAGAGGCTGAAGGACAAGGAAGCCTGGCGTGCTGTGCAGTCCATGGGGTTGCAAAGAGCCAGACATGACTTAGTGACTGAATAATCACAGTAGATCCAGAACACATGATACCCTGCTACTAATTTTTTAGGAAAAGGAAAACACAGGGTTACTATGGAATATAAAACATTTGAGTTAGATAGAAGGAGGTGTTTCTAAAAGATGTAAGAGTTCCTTTTTAAGAAGGCTTTTACTAATTTCAAAATTGCCTAGAACTACCCTGGTGGTCCAGGGTTAAAACTCCATGGTATTGCTGGAGGAGGGATGGGTTGACCCCTGACTGGTAAAATTCCACAGGCCACGCAGTGTGGTGTGGACAAGCCAACAAAACCTGGCTAGAGTCAGGCAAGAACTACGTAACTTCTTGGCATTTCTTTTAAGGTTATGTTTTTCCTCAAATATTTTAAATCTGATAATTATTTAAGATCTGTTCAAATGGAGTAAATGGAGCACTGAAGAGGAGCATCTCTTCTCATTTTCACGTCATTGTTATTCGTAAGTTGTTAGGTGAGAAAAATGCTGTTGTTCTGAAGTAAAAAGTAACGTAATACAAGGGATGCATTCATGAAATTATTTTATCTCAAAAGCAAAACATAGATTCTCACAAGACCCCATTCACTCGCTCGGTTTCAGTCATTTATGCCTTCACTCATTTGCCACAGACATGTTGTCCCCTGCCGTTGGTGTTCTTCTTTGATACCAGTGAGTCTGACTTGCAGCATGCAGCCCACGTTTCTCCTAATATTAGTTGAGACAAAAGTTGGACAGATGCTTGAATAGCAAGTACATGTGGCTGTTCCTTTGTATTTTCCTTCTTTATTACATTTGCAGAATCAAAAGCAGATAAGCCCTTACACCAGCCACTGTTTTCAATATCAAGGAGACATACACAAAAGATATGTGAGCAAAATGCAATTTGACATGTCAATAAGAGACAGACTGTGGTAGGAAAGTACCAGATAATTAAATTTAAGATGGAACCTAAATTTCGGACTTCTCACAATACAGTGTGATATGGCAGAGAGAGATAAGAATTTGTACTTAAAAACTCACACAGATATCAACTCACATTGTTTTTCTCTGTAATAGAACAAATAGAACAAAGTAGCAGTATGGAAGGACAGTGAAAGCTTGACAGTCGTGATTTAAATGTCAATGGATTCCTTGGCTTATTAGTTTTTGACTTTGGGGAAAAAATCCTGCAATAATAGGAAAGTTGTGGCAAATATGTTTTATCACATTGCTTATTTACTTATCTCCCCATCTGAAGTTACGACCTTGAGGACAATTGTCTGTCTTTTATTCATCTCTGCCAGGGTGCCTGGCATATGAGAGAGCCTCAGTAAGTGGATGAACAGTTAATACTGATAAGCCCTACTCATAGAGGCCACCTAACACATTCACATACACAAGTTCCTATTCAAATACCATCCAAAGACCCTCTACCAAAGGTGCATGCATCCTGAAACTTGTTTTTTGGAATTCAGTTTCTTTAGTTCTCTTGTGCAGTTTCTAAGCTCTCCTTCCAATATTTCTGATTGTCCCATTTCTGATCCTGCAATAGTCTGTCTATCCCTTCTCTTATGCTGATTTAATCTCTCCTTTGCCTATTGATTTCGTTAATTACATTAATTTCCCTGAGCCAGATATGTTCACATCTGAACTTTATTATTTTTCCCCAGCAATCTCTCTCTCTCTCTGAGTCCCATTTATCCTAGACATGTGTCTCCGTTCCTGTTAATTTCACCTCACATAATACTTCTCCAACTAAGCTGTGGAACACTCAAATGCATTAATCACATTTTATTTATCTGAAAAAACTCTAATGTTGAATTCACTTGCTGTCACTTAGCAAAGGCCATTCAAATAATCCTTGTGATATTAACTATTCTTCCTCCCTATGTTCCAATTTATATGTTTTAGACCTATAAATCCAGAAATATAGGTATATTTTTCTCCAAGATTTTTTATTTATATCTTGGTTCATAGGGAGAAGATTAATTTCAAAATTATAAAAACATAGTACAAAATTGTAGGCCATTGTTAAGACATCCCATTTCCAAATTATTTTTGGACTGTTTTTCCCCAGGATTTTTTTTTTTTTTATATCTTGGTGTATTTTTCCCCAGGATTCTTTATTTATATCTTGGTTCATAGGGAGAAGATTAATTTCAAAATTATAAAAACATAGTACATTTTCCCCCAGGATTTTTTATTTATATCTTGGTTCATAGGGAGAAGATTAATTTCAAAATTATAAAAAAATAGTACAAAATTGTAGGCCATTGTTAAGACATCCGATTTCCAAATTAAGAGGCACCGGAGCACATAGTTTAAGAGTCAACAAGTATGAAAATGAATATGTATACGAATCATTACAACCACATGAAAAGTCTCATGACTGGATCCTCTGACATTTAGTGCCTTCTCAAATCAATTGCTATGTCTAGGAAAACACAACCTTGTACTTTCATTCAGCCTATATTTTGAAGTAGAAAATGTAGATTTTAAAGAAAGGAGGAGGTCAATTAAGCCACGTGCACTAGTAGGACAGTGACTTAAGAATGATTTCTACATGTAAAAATAATTTATTTTCCCAATCAAGGAAAAAAAAACTCAACAGATGTCACTTAAAATATTTTCAGGAATCACAGAATTTGTGTATTCTTAAAGATGATAGACCCATTATTTTCAAAGTATCCTCATTTACAGAAGCACAAATGAATCCTGAATGAGTATCTACCTCATAGCACATCCCGTGATAGGTGCTGGAAGCCCAAGGATAAAGCAAGCATCCCTGACCTAACTGAGAGTGGGGAGCAAACGTTAGGCAGGCCCAAGCAAAAATATGTACAATGTTGCGTTAGTGATAACTTCTGCACAATAGAAGCAGATATTTAAATAGCATTACATATAGAGGGACTTGGTATAGATACGGATGCTCAGTAAAGGGGTCGAGGCAAGAGGCCCTAGGAAAATGAATGTGAATGATGAAAACTGATTGGCCTCCGAAAGATCCAAGGGAGGTAATTTCCAGGCAGAAGGGGCAGGGCTAGAGCAAAAGGCCAGAGATGAGACATTCATGGCCTGCGGCTATTATGAAGATCTGCTGAAGTTAAGTCCCTAATAAATATATGTGAAATGATGATATTCTAGCTGTGTTTTTCCCTAAGCTATTAAGAAAACATGAAGTTACTGGAAATCGTGGGGTGTGTGTGTGGGGGGTGGGGGGGACGCAAGCGCACATGTGTGCGTGCATGTGTATGACTCTCATTTGTGATGACAGATAATCTTCAAGATAGCCTGTTTGTTTCACGTGTTATGATATCCTTTCACTTCTAGAAGCAATGAATTTGTAGGTGGTACTCTAGGCTAGCTGAGTATATGATTTCATTCTTGCAATGGCCATATAAAAAAGGGTATTGCAGAGACAGGGTGAAAATATTTTGAGTGTACAGTGGATATATTTTTGGTGACATCATCTTACCCTGATTTAAAAGCCAATGTCTCCTGTAGCAGACATGGATGGTTACCTTTCTTAGACATTTTGGCATATTATTTAAGAAAATAATTAACGATGGAAACTCGGCCATGAGAAATGACTCACTTGTCGATTTAGATAGTACCCTTTCCTTCTCCAGGGAAAGGGCATTTGATACTGCTCTGAACAAGAGACACTGGGGAAATCTGCTGGTGATTTTCTGGAAAAAAGTTTGCTTTCCAATGAGGAGAGAGAGATAATTGGGAAAAAAAAAATGATCACCCTTTCGAGTAATACAATATTCTTTCATTTACCCTGCTTTCTCTGTTGCCACTTGAAGACACGATGCCTAGACTGCGGCACTTGACGCTGCAAACCTGGGGGCCAAACCAAGAGATGCTCCCCGAGGCTGACCCAGGGTTTGTATGTCAGTTATCTGCTGAGTCAACCCCAGTGCTCTCTGAAGTTAAACCTCACACACAGACATAGCAAAGTGACAACACAAATGTCAGGGGTATTTCTCTTTAAGTGACTTCTGGTAGGGTGTTCTTTTATTTGCTGCCAAGAGCATCTTACTTATTACAAATATTCTTTTTATCTTTCCATCTCAGCCATTTCTCCTGGGGCCCAGCCTCTTGGATCTAATGGCCATTTCGTCATCCCTTGAAAGTCCAATGAGAGTCCCAAACCTATTATGTAAAACTACAGCTTTCTTTATCCTCTCTTATCTGATCCTGCTTTAATTCATCTCCATCACAGCGAAAGGCTTTGCCAAATTGTTCAGGGCAAAAGTCTAGGATAATTATTTAATTTTCTTTCTCTTCTCCTCCATAACCATTCTATCAGCAAGTCATAGAGGCTCTACTTTGAAAATATGTCTCACATCACTTTACTTTTCTTCTCTATACTGCTGTGAGCCTAATCAAAGCTACTAATCCTCTGATAGCTTTTTGCCTGCATTGCTGCAATAACTCCTTCCTGGTCTCTCTGCCTGTGCTTTTGACACCTAAATATATCTTCTCCACAGGAACTAGAATGAATTTCTAAAGTGGTCAATCAGTTCATGGCATTTTCCCATTGAACACACTATAATGGTTTCCCATTACACTTGGTACAAAATCCAAACTCTCTGCCACTTCCCACAGAAAGATATCATGAGGAAGAATACTGGAGACCAATATCTCTCAGGATTTATTCAACCAAAATCGATTGTTCTAAGTACTATCCTGCATGGCTGAAAAGTCAGACTAGTTACCGGCCCTGATTCAGTCAGTCACTTTTTGCCAGAAGATTTTTTTTTAATTAACTTTTTTATTGAAGGATAATTGCTTTACAGAATTTTGCTGTTTTCATCAAATCTCAACATGAATCAGCCATAGGCATACACATATCCCATCCCTTTTGAACCTCCCTCCCATCTCCCTCCCCATCCCCACCTCTAGGTTGATGAAGAGCCCCTGTTTGACTTTCCTGAGCCATACAGCAAATTCCCATTGGCTCTCTATTTCACATATGGTAACCTAGATAGAATACTGAAAAGCAGAGAACATTACTTTGCCAACAAAGGTCCATCTAGTCAAGGCTATGGTTTTGCCAGTGGTCGTGTATGGATGTGAGAGTTGGACTGTGAAGAAAGCTGAGCACCAAAGAATTGATACTTTTGAACTGTGGTGCTGGAGAAGACTCTTGAGAGTCCCTTGGACTGCAAGGAGATCCAACCAGTCCATTCTGAAGGAGATCAGCCCTGGGATTTCTTTGGAAGGAATGACGCTAAAGCTGAAATTCCAGTACTGACTGGAGCTGACTCGTTGGAAAAGACTCTGATACTGGGAGGGATTGGGGGCAGGAGGAGAAGGGGACGACAGAGGATGAGATGGCTGGATGGCATCACTGACTCGATGGATGCGAGTCTGAGTGAACTCCGGGAGTTGGTGATGGACAGGGAGGCCTGGCGTGCTGCGATTCATGGGGTCGCAAAGAGTCGGACACGACTGAGTGACTGAACTGAACTGAACTGAACTGAATGCAAGTTTCCATGTTACTCTCTCCATATATCTCACCCTCTCCTCCCCTCTCCCCATGGCCATAAGTCTGCTCTCTATGTCTGTTTTTGGTCCCTTATTAATTCATTTATCAGTGAGTATTTTTTGAGTGTGTGCAAGGTGTCTGGCATTATACCTGATGTGTGTGCTCAGCCACTCAGTCATGTCTGCCTTTTTGCAGACTCGTGGACTATAGCCCACCAGACTCCTCTGTCTGTGGAATTTTCTAGGCAAGGATACTAGAATGGGTTACCATTTCCTACCCCAGGGCATCTTCCCAATCAAGGGATTAAACCCATGTCTCCTGTGTCTCCTGTGTTCACAGGAGACTCCTAACCCCTGCGCCATCAAGGAAGGCCCATTATACCTTGTGTTGGAGAAGACCCTTGAGAGTTCCTTGGACTGCAAGAAGATCCAACCAGTCTATCCTAAAGGAAATCAGTCCTGAATATTCTTTGGAAGGACTGATGCTGAAGCTGAAACTCCAACACTTTGGTCACCTCATGCGAAGAACTGACTCATTGGAAAAGACCCTGATGCTGGGAAAGATTGAAGGCAGGAGGAGAAGGGGATGACAGAGGATGAGATGGCTGGATGGCATCACCGACTCAATGGACATGAGTTTGATAAGCTCTGGGAACTGGTGATGGACAGGGAGGCCTGGCGTGCTGCAGTCCATAGGGTCGCAGTCAGACAAGACTGAGTGACTTAACTGACTAATGCAAAGTGAATATCAAACAGTATCTATGCAGAGTATTATAGGCTCTGGTAAAGTTTTATATCTGTTAAAGAGCAGTAGCAGGGGGCAGGTCATCTACAGTCCTATGGATTCTAGTAAGAACCTTATATATTTGTCTGGGATTAAGATATAACTAAATAAGAAGTGAGTAAAACAATGAACCTATACTCCTTGATCCAGCCTAAGAATCTGTGTTTCTTGTTTTCTTAATATCTAAAGAGTCCACAGTTCTGAGCATAGCCTATGAAGGCCTTTAACCAACATGAGACCTCATGATTCTAGAAAGCTCATATATTGCAGATATGTGTATTTTTCATCTAGGGGAAAAAGAGAGTACTATTTAGAATTAAAATATACTTTATGAATGCCTATTTAATGTGAAGAGGGCACAGACACATTAAAAGAAATAATCTCAGGTCAAAGAAAGCATTTATATAAGAAAAAAAATTCGGAGAAGGCAATGGCACCCCACTCCAGTACTCTTGCCTGGAAAATCCCATGGACAGAAGAGCCTGGTGGGCTGCAATCCAGGGGGTCGCTAGGAGTCGGACACGACTGAGAGACTCCACTTTCACTTTTCACTTTCATGCATTGGAGAAGGAAATGGCAACCCACTCCATTGTTCTTGCCTGGAGAATCCCAGGGACAGGGGAGCCTGGTGGGCTGCCATCTCTGGGGTTGCACAGAGTCAGACACGACTGAAGCAACTTAGCAGTAGCAGCAGCAGTAGTCACAAAATTTAAAAAAAAANAAAAAAAAAAAAAAAAAAAACTACAAAAGAAAGAAATATCTCCTAAAGTGTGCCTTCACTTTTGAAGTGATCATGATAACATAATGCCTTCCCAGTGTCCTCTGAGGAATGCTTCCTGGCGCACATGCTGTCTCTAAAGACAGACCTCAAAATGTGTTAACAAAATACTTTGACCAACAGCAGCATTTGTGAAATCCAAGGTGACAACAGCGAAGGGCAACATTCATTTGAATATAAATTTCAGTACATGAGCTTTATTGAAAAAAAGAAGTTTTGTTATTTCATGGCCATGCTTTATTAAATTTTAGTAGTTATTCATTCTGCATTGTGTCTTTTTTAAAAAAAGAAATATCAGAAACACTAAGGCAGTTTTCCACCTATGTTCAAAGACTAACAATGCTGATGGCATTTTTGGAAAAAAGAAAGCTATGTATCTAATCCTTTCTGTGTGTATGGAAAACCACTCATCATAGTCCAGAATCCTATTATAAAGAGACATATAAAAAACATATATTCAGTTTCACGAACTGAAGTTTCAGCATCCATACCAAGCAAATGGATGATTTATATTCCACAAGCTAAAAAATGTAGTTTCAGGATATGAACAGAAATCCTTTCTTACCTTGAAAGAATAATTCATTTCTTTTAGATGAAATCTGAATTTCATTATATATAAAAAGAACTGTAAGTATTAGAAACCTAAGAACTTTTATTCTTTATGGAATTGTCAATTAATACACTTAAATTTTACTTTCTGAACAATAGATAATAGGCAAAGGCCAGTTTTAGTTACAAAATGTGTTAGCTAAAACTTTGTAAAAACTGTGGCAAGCATGTAATTGTTTCATTTTTTAAAAAAGGAAAAAATACTATAAGCTTAAAAAGTTTTAGAGAAAACACATAGATTTCTTTGAACTGTCATATGTTCTAAAGTATCAGAGATCTACAAACTAAATGGCATATTAGAGATACACAAAAACAAACTGGAATAAATATTTGATAGCAATATAAATTCAATCCTATGGTAAACACAAAGATTATAATTTATAAGGTAAGATGTATGCATATAAACTATCTTCCCTATTCCCCAGAAATATTTATTTCAGTACAAGAATAAAAACTGTTAGATTTTTGGTTTGGAAGCTCTTGCATATACAGAAGAAACTGGTGAGAGAACATTACCCTACCCACACACAGCATAATGGAATCAGAGAAGATTAGATAAATATATGACGGTAGTCCATTTGAAAAGCAGGTAGAGTCTATACAATTTTTAAAGTTTTATATAATTGTTCCTCTCTTTGTGATCTTTTAAATGTTGTCCCTCCTTCAAAGTGCTTTTACAAAGAAAAGAACAAGGATGCTTGTAAATAAAAATAGATTAACATACATTTTGCTAACCACAGAGAATTTCTATGGGTGAATACGTTTTGGAATTATTTCCCTTGTTGATTTCAGCAGACTCTGTAGGACATTTTGCATCCAAAATCAAATTGAAGCATAATGACCATAAATCAGTTTATAAAGTCTTATTCGAGGGTCTAAATTATAAAAACAAAATTTCCTCACATCTGTACTCAGAGGAAGAAGCAGTAGATTAAGAACCTCCAGTATGTTTAGAATTAAAATTGCTGAAATGACAAAGAATTTATTATCTGTTCTCCACCTGGAATGTGCCCATTGGTACTGTGAGGGATGTTGAGTGGGATGATGACTCTGAGTCTATTCCTGCAGGAGGACTTCCTAGAATAACACCACAGGGTGAGCATTTACCTTCTATACAACATCAAAACAACCATTAACCCCAAATGATTAATCTGGCCATTCTCCAGACGTGGCTGCCGTATTGAGGGACGCCATTTTGGAAACAGATATGTCTATATACCTGTTCTACAAGGAACTCTACTCAATGCTCTGCGGTGACCCAAATGGGAAGGAAATCCAAGAAAGAGGGGTTTTATATATATATATATGGCTGACTCACTTTGCTGTACAGTAGATATTAATACAACATTGGAAATCAACTATACACCAAGAAGAAAACTATAGTTTTCTTATATTTGAGCACTTGATACTTCAAAAATTTGCTAATTTTTTCTCATGGTTTCTTATTGCTGGTTTTTATTTCTTCTTTCTTTATCTCTAATTATTTAAATGACTGGTTTATGTTTTTTTCATATTGTTAAGCTATCTCAGAACTTTAGGATTCAAATGTTCTTCCTTATGGTGCCTGCTTATTCTTTATGTTGATAATTCTCATGTGGGGCTTTATCACTGTTCATTAAACTGTAAACTCATTTTCAGGTTTATTTATATTTTTTTCCTTCAGGAGTCCTATGTGCCTTGGTTCAGACATGTTTCCATACAGAATTGTAGGTTTTCAGTAGTTTATATCAATTACATTTGGAGGATTCAGGCACTATGAATAATATAAAATTCAAGTCCCATACTGATATATGCCCAAGCATGGTCTTTTGGTATGTCACAAGAGAGGTACTTTCCCCCTCTATTTCATCTAGCTTCCTATGCAGACAAGCTCTAGTCACTTCCCTGGATTATTGGGTGCAATTTTCTTGCTGCTTCATCAAGGAGGAAGGAGCTCCTTGCTGGTCTTGAGTTTAGATGAGAATTCCAGTTCCAGATCTCAAACCTATCTTCAATTAGATAATTTTCCTCCTTACTGCCACAATGAATTCTCAGAAGTCTATTCTTTCATATTGACTAGACACACACAATCCTACTAAATTTAAAAATGGACTATGAACAAAGCTAGTGGAGGTGATGGAATTCCAGCTGAGCTATTTCAAATCCTGAAAGATGATGCTGTGAAAGTGCTGCACTCAATATGCCAGCAAATTTGGAAAACTCAGCAGTGGTCACAGGACTGGAAAAGGTCAGTTTTCATTCCAGTTCCAAAGAAAGACAATGCCAAAGAATGCTCAAACTACCGCACAATTGCACTCATCTCACACGCTAGCAAAGTAATGCTAAAAATTCTCCAAGCCAGGTTTCAGCAATATGCGAACCGTGAACTTCCAGATGTTCAAGCTAGTTTTAGACAAGGCAGAGGAACCAGAGATCAAACTGCCAACATCCGCAGGATCATCGAAAAAGCAAGAGAGTTCCAGAAAAACATCTATTTCTGGTTTATTGACTACGCCAAAGCCTTTGACTGTGTGGATCACAATAAACTGTGGAAAAATCTTAAAGAGATGGGAATACCAGACCACCTGACNCATGGGGTCACAAAGAGTCGGACACGACTGAGCGACTGAACTGAACTGAACTGAACTATGACTTCATCCATAGTGAAGTTCCTTTGCCAGACAGATAGAACAACAGAGCAAAAGATTTATTCTGACTTGTCTCAGAATCAAACACTTAGTCATTGGGAAATGTAACAAAGAAAAATTTGAGGATCAGAAATGATGCCATTAGTATCTTGGATTGTGGAGTATTTGATTCCATAATAACCACAATGTAGTCACCCTGACATTACTTGGCCCCAGTTAATAGAAGCAGAAGAGATTAAGAAGAGGTGGCAAGAATACACAGAAGAACTGTATAAAAAAGCTGTTAATGATCTGGACAACTAGAGCCAGACAGCCTGCAGTGTGAAGTTAAGTGGGCCTTAGGAAGCCTTAGGAAGGCCTTACTACAAAAAAAGCTAGTGGGAGGTGATGGAATTTCAGCTGAGCTATTTCAAATGCCAAAAGAAGATTCTGTTGAAGTGCTACACTCAATATGCCAGCAAATTTGGAAAACTCAGCAGTGGCCACAGGAATGGAAAAGGTCAGTTTTCATTCCAATCCCAAAGAAAGGCAATGCCAAAGAATGTTCAAACTACCGTTACAACTGCACTCATCTCACATGCTAGAAGGTAATACTCAAAATCCTTCAAGCTAGGCTTCAACAGTTTGTGAACTGAGAACTTCCAGATATAAAAGCTGGATTTAGGCAAAGGCAGAGGAACTGAAGATCAAATTGCCAACATCAAGTTATCATTGAAAAAGCAAGAGAATTAGAAAAAAAAAAGTCTAATTCTTTTTCATTGACTATACTAAAGCCTTTGTGTGGATCACAACAAACTGTGGAAAATTCTGAAAGAGATGGGAATACCAGACCACCTTGCCTACATCTGGAGAAATCTGTATGCAGGTCAAGAAGCAATAGTTAGAACCAGACATGAACAATGTACTGGTTCAAAATTGGGAAAGGAGTATGTCAAGGCTGTATAATGTGACCCTGCTCATTTAAATTGTATGCAGAGTACATCATGCAAAATGTCTGACTAAATGAATCCCATGCTGGCATCAAGATTGCCAGGAGAAATATCAACAACCTCAGATATACAGATGATACCACCCTAATGGCTGAAAGCAAAGAGGAACTAAAGATGCTCTTGATCAAGGTGAAAGAGCAGAGTGGAAAAGCTGGCTTAAAACTCAACATTCAAAAAACTAGATCATGGCATCCAGTTCTATCATTTCATAGCAAATCGATGAGGAAACAATGGAAACAGTTACAGACTTTATTTTCTTAGGCACCAAAATCACTGCAGATGGTGACTGCAGCCATGAAATTAAGAGATGATTGCTCTTTGGAAGAAACCTATGACAAACTTTGACAGTGTATCAAAAAGCAGAGACATCATTTGTAGACAAAGGTCCAAAGCTATGCTTTAGACAAAGCTATGGTTGTTCCAGCAGTCACGATTATGGATGTGAGAGTTGGACCATGGAAGAACTAATGCCTTCGAACTGTGGTGCTGGAGAAGACTCTTAAGAGTCCCTTGGATTGCAAGGAGATCAAACCAGTCAATCCTAAAGGAAATCAGTCCTGAATATTCGTTTGAAGGACTGATGCTGTAGCTCCAATATTTTGGCCACTTGATGCAAAGAACCGACTCACTGGAAAAGACCCTGATGTTGGGAAAGATTGAGGGCAGGAGGAGAAAGGGGCAACAGAGGATGAGATGGTTGGATGGCATCAGTGACTCAATGAATATGAGTTTGAGCAAGCTCCAGGAGATGGTGAGGGACTGGGAAACCTGGCGTGCTGCGGTCCATGGGGTCAGAAAGAGTGGGACACGAATTATCGACTGAACAACAACAATGCAGATTAGTTTTCTCAGGCAATATAGATCTAATAGGTAAATTTATACATGGCATTTAAGAATTTAAAGCCTTAAAAGAGTTAAAATAAGTGGATCAGACGGATTTTAACACATGAACGACAACAGCAAGAATCAGTGAGATTAAAGAGAGTAGGAACACTGGAAAAAATTTGAAGGAAGAAAATGTAGATTAGAGCTATTGGATGCCAACTATTTTAGTGGGTGTGAATATGTATGTGTTTGTTTCCTGTTAATAGTCTGCCTCTCCACTAACATGAAACCTCTGTGAGGACAGGATCTTGGACATAATGCTTGGAAAACTGACTGTCATCAGAGGCACTGTTGATTCAATAAGCATGTGACCCAGGCTTTACAATGGACAGGGTTTACTGCACCAAGGGCTAGTAGAGAACAAAGATATATTGGTCGAAAACCTACGAAGCGTCCAGCAAGCTTATATGTGATGATAACTGGTGATATAGGACTGGTCAAGCAATTTCAAGTGTCACTTCAAAGGCAGGGAGGAACAGAAGCATTTGGGGAACTCACACAAGGTTGGGTGGCAATACCATCGTGGTCTTATTAAGCCAGAGGTTTCCTAGTGGTTTTTGAAAGTTGTGAAGCAGAGATAGAAATAACTCAATGTAGACATTGACTATTCCTGTTCTAAGACTTTCATTTGACTGTTGCCAATATTCCATTTTATCCTTCACTCTAGAGAATGGATTGGGAAAGAGGGATGTTTTACATTAAAAATCTCTTCAAATCTTTCTTCAATGGAAAAAGAACCATTTTTCCCCCCAGTGGAATTTCTGCAGTGAAGAGGGATTTTAGGAAGCTACATGATAATTTCTGTTGTGCCTCAACCTAAATAGTAATAGAGATTCTGGAATCTTTTCCTTTAGACATTTTATTTTACTAAAAATTAGAACCAATAAAGTGTTATGGACACTTTTTCCAGGAAAGGTATCTAACTTCTTGCTTCTTACACTGCAGATTAGTTTAGTATTGAGACCTGATCAAATCAAGAGATGCTAACGATTACAGGCCTTTATTTTGCAATTATCAATTTTTCTTTGAAGGAAGAATTTTAGTCATGAGGATATAGTTCTGTTTTCTTTCCACCTCTACCACTTGTTCTTTAGGGTAAATAAAAGCAAAGGGGACTCAGAGCTGCTAAGACTTCCTTGACCTCCAAAGAGAGGAGGAATAGGACAGATATGCCCTTATTGGGGCCCCATTCCTTGGGTTATCTAGACTCCCCATCACCATCCCAGGTACAGATGCTCTCAGTTTCCTCAAACTATCCAAATTTAATGAATAGAAAGGTAAGAGAAATAGTAAAATAGAAAATGCTAAAATTCAAATAGAGCAAAATATTTTTTTGTGTCTAAAGTCTGGTCTAAAACTAGCAAATTTAGCAAAGTACCTAAAACAGAGTAGATATTCAAGAAATACTTGGCAAATTAAAGAAAAACCTGTAGGGATAGATACAGCAAAAATAGGTAATAATTTTGGTCCAATTGAACATGATGCTGAATTTTTTGAAAGTCACAGAGGATATAATACCTTAGGCAGTGGGGTCCAATAAAACCTTGAGTGGTAGCTTGAGTCACTGAGAGCAAAAGTTGTTGGTATAAGGTTATGAGATCACCAGTTCTCTCTTTCCATATCACTTGCTAATGTCCATTGAATTAATTCATGCTCACTGTCTCTGCTTAAACATTTCTCTTGATCTGCTTTCTAAATGGATGTGAACCTGCAGTATGGATCGATCCACTTAAGAAACTGAATACGCCTGATGCCAGTGGTAAAAGAACCTGCCTATCAATGCAGAAGACACAAGAGACACATGTGCGCTCCCTGGGTTGGGAAGATCCTTTGGAGAGGGAGATGGCAACCTGCTCCAGTATTCTTGCCTGGAGAAAGTTCACGGACAGAGGAGCCAGGCAGGCCACAGTCTGTTGCAAAGAACTGAACACAACTGAGTGACTAAACACGTATACACACACACACACCTGTTTCCTTGAGTGATAAACAGACCATTAACAAGCATCTTCTCTACTTAATAGTCAGTTTAATACTGCTTGGGTACCTGTATTTGATACCACTTGCTCCTCAAGCTCTATCTCTTCCTATTTTCTCTTCTACTTTTCCTCTGTTCAGAAGAATACTACTCATGTTATAGCTACTATCTTGGTGTTTTACAAAATTCCCTACCCTGTCTATCAGTTTCTCATTTACTTATAATCAAACATGTTTCTCTTAAGTGTTCATATTTAAAGTAAACAAGTATTTTAAAATATTTTGTTTAATTGGTTTACTTTTTAGAATCACATAGTATTGTTTCCTACGATTTTCCACTTCAGAGCTGTTTCTTTTACAAATCACATAATTTGACTATAGTTTTGTGGATTAAAAAAAAATTGAGTGTGAGCATCCAACATCATTTATAGCATCATATGTATGTGAAAATGTTTTGAGTTCTAAATATTCAACTTATAAGTTAAACTTTTTAAATGCAACCCAATTGAATTGAATGTCTGCCTGTGTTGTAAATGTGATTTTTAAAACCATCTGAAAACCAGGAATATTTTATTGATAAAATGATTCTTATGAATTTGGACGAAAAATTATTCCAACTATTTCAGGACATGTTTACTTTATAAAGTAAGTACACCTGAAAACCTAAAGATTTTGATCATTGCCCCTTTTAACCTTTGTCTCAGTAGATTCTACAATGTAGGAAACAAGAATTAATTTTATAGGTCAAGTAGTCTCTACAGTTTTCCTGTTAAATCTCATGTTGCTTTTCTGCGCTCATCCAGTGCCAGAGGTAATCACAACATTTCCTTTTTTCATGGTTCGGAAGACAGTCCATTGTCCCTTCTAACTTCAGTGTATACTTCAGAATTTGGCATTTTAAGTTGGCAAATTGTGTCTGACATTAGGAAATTCCCTCACTAAAATCAGATAACAGAAAAAATATTCACTTATGAATAAATGGGGTATCCTGAGCCAAAAGGTTTTCCTTAGTTGTACCAATAAATTATCTTTTGAAAGTTTGACACCCACAGGAGTTATCTCAGTGGAAAGCATAACAAAAGTACAGACTGGAATTCTTAAAGAAATGTTGCTTGTTAGACATATCTGATATTGAAAGAATGACTTGATATTTGAAAATTTTGTAAAACTAGATTCAAGTGTGAAAATAATAATTGTACAAATATGAATTTAATACACTTTACTGTCACAGATATCATTTACTATTTGGTGACAGATGTTTATCTCCTTAACATCTTTAATATTTAATTTTTAATTTCAAAATGTTTAAGACTCAAATGAAAGGAAAAACAGTCTAAAATCCTTGGTCAGTCCTAGGAATTAAAAATATGTAGGAAAAATAAAAATTCTACTTTGTTTTCAATATATTCATGTCAATTACATGACTATAGCTTTACAACGTTTTCCTCTTGTCTGTCTCCTCGCTGCCATATTGAAGACTATTGCAGTGCTCTGAGACGATCTGATATACATATTTAAAATGCTGATTCTAGAGCCCATTACTAAAGATTCACATGGAATGTAGGAATAGATATTTTCTTAGGTTTGCTTCAGGCTACATTTTGAGATGTTTCTCAAAATATTTGCAGAGTAGAAGATGAAACTATTTCTAAAAGGCATCAAAGTAGAAGGGAACAAAATGGAAATATTTTAAGAACTGTATGGTGAGAACCACACTGTCAGAACAGCAGCAGTGTCTTTCATTATATAATGATTGAGATAACCATTATATATTCGCAGTGACAATTACTACCTAGGAAACTACTTTTGAGTCCTGGTAACATGCAGTTTTAGAGTCACTTCACTTGTTTTAATAATCTATATGGGGAAATCGTAAAAATTAGGAAAAATGTTTCAGCAGTTACAGTGATCTTATAAACTCATACTGCATTAGAGATAGGAGAAACTTCTAGTATTGCAATGGTTCATTCCCCAAAGGTGAAGAACTGTTTTATAACACAAGCCTACTGGACAGATTTATTTAATAAGGTGATGAATTTGTAGGAGTATATCATTGTTTTATTTCTGTATGATTTTAGTATTGCAGACCTACTATAGCCAACTTCCTCAGGAAGAAAAAACTAAGATGCAAATAGAAGAATAAAGCCCAAGATACAGCTTCATACTGTAATATTATTTCCCCTGTATACAACGAGAATCATGCGAAAGGTAATTCTTTAGAAATCCAAAACTTCAGTAACATGGTATTTCCAGTAATAATAAGTGAGATAATTTAATCACCTCCAATTTACTTCAGAGAATCTTGTTTATGACTAGTGAAAGGGTGTTAGACATGACAGACCAAAGAAGCAATTTGATTGGTTAATGAAGAGTCTAAAGATGATAATTGAATTTGATGGAATTCATTAGTTAGGACATTCAAGCAGATACTTTACAACTGCAATTACGAACGCTAACATATGTAATAGTCACAATATGATATATGTTCTTCATTGTTGAATTTGGCTTACAGGAAAGAATAAGACATAGAGGGCACAAAGAAACATCAGCCTGAGACAAATTCTGCCTTCACTCCCTCCCCTTACCCAATACTGTTGCTAAAATCCCATCTGAATAGCAGGGCACAGAAGCACAGAGGCAGATGCTATGGCATATTCTTTCAGAATGCAAGGCTGCTCAAGATCATCTACAGATAATGAACCATGACAACTTTGGATCTGATAAAGTTCAGAATGAGAACGGGAGAAGGCAACAATGTCATAGCGGTGGCCAGGGCTCCATCAACTAAACTAGCACATCAAGGACATTAATACCCAGTAGTAATTTCAAAAGATAGGAACGATACTCTTTCCTTTACTGCCAAAAAATATTCATTTGAAATAAGAGATGCAGTCCTATAATTTTCCATCCAAATACATTTTCTTAAACATATCACAAGCTAACCAACAAAAGATATCAGAGTTACTTTTTCCATGTACCTTAGACAGCTGCAGTGCAGTGTCCAGGAATGACAGGTGACTAGTCTTCCAATCTGAAGCCAGGTGTTTGTCAGTCTCTTGCTAGTTCTCGTTTTCTTGGTTTTCCTTGAGAGAAAGAATTAAAACATTCATAAAAATGCTGGCCTGCAACTCTGTACTCGCCTTCGCTACTGTGTCTATAGACTTTTGCAGAGGCAACCCATTCATTATACACATCCAGGTCTAGCTTCCTTAATTCTCGGTTGCATTAGGTGCTCCAGGCTAAGAACCAAGAAGTATGAATCATGCAGACATAAAGAAAAATCTAGAAGAAGAAATGTTTCAAGAAAACAACTTTTCCCATTATTCTAGAGGGTGAGTCAAAAAGAATCTTGCTGCGATTTATGTCAAAGAATGTTCCTACTTCCAGGGCAGGGAGAGAGATGCAGATTCGTAGAGAGTACTATTACTGACATGATTGTTCATTTTAATATCACGTTAACACGACTTCAAATTTAAAAACACTAGAGCCTTTTGGACACAAGGGGAAAAGAAGAGGGTGAGACAAATGGAGGGAATAGCACTGACATATATATACACACTACCATACGTAAAACACAGAGCTAGTGAGAAGCTGCTGTATGGCATGGGCGGCTTACTCGGCGCTCTCTGATAACCTAGAGGGGTGGGTTGGGGGGTGGGAGGGGGGATCAAGAGTGAAGGGATATATGTATACATATAGCTGACTCACGTGTTGTACAGCAGAAACTAACACAATCTTGTAAAGCAATTATACTACAATTAAAAAAGAAAAGAAAAGAAAGCAACTTTCCCCCTTTCTCTTCCAACATAGCCTGTTCCATAGCATTGCTCCGTAGAGAGAAATAGCATGTGATGCCACAGAAGGCACCCAGAGGAATTACCTCCTGCGGGGAATTATCTCTAAGCAATTCACACTTTGTTTTGCTAACAAGACTCCTTGTTAGGATACTGGAGGGCTATTCTTCTCTGGCAGTGTTCCCCCACCTTTTAGAATTATTGAAAAGCTAACTGAGTCTATTTTGATTTGTGAATCTCTTTGTAAGCAACAGCAGCTGCAACCATGCTAATAAAAAGGAAAGGCATGGCTATTTACCTTAGGAAGGACACTGAAATACTGCACGTACAAAAGCATTTGAGTTGTGGAGGAGGTCTATCAAATATTTTCATAGTTCCCTTCCTTCCCTGCTTCTTTTATCCTTTTCTCCTCCCTCCTTTCTTTTCAATCCTTTTTTCCCTAATCTTCCTTCTCCTTTTATTCTGTTTATTTAAAACACTTTTTATTGCATTTATATATTCTCAGAAACAGAACAACCTATCTTATATTTGAGATCTTCAAATAATGATTTTAGAATATGAAATCTCAAACGTAAAGTAGCAGAACTCATTCACACACGTGGACACACACAGGGAGGCTTTAAGTTATCAGCTGCATCTTGTAACTCCGATTAAGAATGGAGGTTCTGCTGATTCCAGCGGCTCTGATACTTATCAAACCATTCTGCTCTCTTTACGGTTAGAGTTTCAGTTCTCTGGAGAAAGCTAACATGGAAACACCCTGTTATTTGAGGACTCACATTTCTTACTACAAGTTAAATGAACACACAATCCCCTACAGCTTTCCTTATATTCTGAATAGCATTTTATAGTTCCTCTGCCATTATTAAGGAGTCCTCTTTGCCAACTAATGGAGTCCTCTTTGCCAACTGATGGACCAGATACGGTCTGTCTGGAAAATCTTTTGGGGGTTTCCTGGGTTTGTGAAAACCTTAGTTGTTGGTTTCAAGAAAAAGAAGATGCATAAGATAACATAACTCCTTGAGTGGCTTCTGAGCTCCATTTTGCCTGGCTGAGACAGACAAGGGAACGTTGACTTCAGCTCATGCTGTTCCCATTATATTTAACAAATATTAATTGAAAGTCTACTGTGGACAATTTGTTTTTGTTGGCCAGGTAGGTCTCGTGATAAAAAAATGGGACAAGATACTTTCTTGCCTCTGAAAGAACTGGAGAGACAGATGAGAATATAAACTATTATGACAAATAGGCTAAGTGCCACAGTGGAGATTTAGGATATGGTAGGCATTGATAAATGATCCTTCAATCCTCAAGGATAATTCTAAGATCTCATTTGGAAAAATGTAGAAAACACTAGTGTGTGTTTATGCACATTGATGAGGGTGCTCGTCACTCATGTGAGGTGAGGGGATGGGATAATGAAGTCCAGATCTATATTGCTCTCTGCAGTGATTTATTAGTTTACCCAATTGTAGCTTTTCACAATTGCATCTTCTTTCCAACCATGATTCTAAACATAAAATGACTTTTCTTACCAGAAAGCATTAAAAATCTCTCTCCCATGGCTACAAGTCCCAGAAAGTATCTGATTTCTCAGAGCACAGTCCCCGGAGTCACTTTCTAAATGTTGGTGAGAATACATGAGTTAGTAATATATACCCATTTTGGAAGCCAAATAGCAAAGATTAAAAAACATCTGTCTTTGGGACTATGAGCCTACAAGCAAGCAGTAGACTTCCAGCAGAGTCTGGGGCAGGAACAGTGTGTAACACAGATTTAAAAACAAAAGATTCAACTAGAATCATTTAGCCCAGTCACATAGTTTAACAGGATATTACCAACTCTCATCAGAACCTACTTTAACAATGTGTTACATAAAACCATGTGTTGTAAACCTAAGACAGTTTTGATGAAAATTCTTTCTCTTAGAAGCAATTTTCTAAACACTTATTCATATCAGGCAGGGTGCAAGAGAGTGAGTGCTCATCGGCAAGCAGAACAAACAGCTTCCTCTAGTGCCCGCCACACCTCGGCCCACAGAGCTTGCAGACTAATGAGAGAGATGATAAAAACACACAGAGTATGTATGATACACACTTTAAATGTAATAAATTTCCAAAAGGTAAAGATGCTGGGAGAGTGAGAGCAGGGGGGATTCATCCAGAATTGGCATCCTTGCAGAAATCACATTTAGGAATTAGCTGGATTTGCAGGTAGGGTGGGGTCACGGGGTAGATTCAAGGTAGAACAATACAAGCTCAAGTTGTGACGCAGAAAGGAGCTTCATGTGTTTGAGGAACAAGGACAACAGAAAAGGTCAGTGCGGTTGTAATGTAGTGAGTATGGAGAGGCACGGAGGGTGTCAGCCCGGAGGCAGGCACCGGGCAGCCTCTGCTCACAATGTGAAGAATCATGGAAGCTGCTGAGGCATCAAACCCCTTTAGCTACTCTTTGGATAACAGACTGAGTTGGGGCTATTTATTACTATTAAAAATTTTTTCTTTTACATATTCTTAGGAGTAAAATTTATTGTATGGATTTAAAAATTAATTTTCTGACTTGCTGATGTTTAATAGGTCTAGGTAGATTTGTACTCTTAACTTCTGATTAATGTATTTTTCTTCCTACTACTTATCATTACATACATGTTTGTCTGTTTCTTCCTCTCACCACCACCATCTCTTCAAAAATCTGTAAGAATTGGTTGTTTTTTCTTTTCAGTTTGGTTCACTGTTGCCTAGAATATAATTTGGCTACTGCTCTACATAACTGTAGCTCAACAAATACATGTTGAATCTACAAATGAATAGATAATTTAGAAAACTGTCTCCCAGTGCTAGCAATCATTTACTATTATTTTTATCCCAAAGTTACTTTCTTATGAGGTCAACTTTGCATGGTAAAGTGGAGTCTATTAGACTAATAACATTGCTCCTGGTGATTCATCATTAAAAACAGTATTTATAAACATAAAGACAGCTCGCACAATTCAGTAACAAAGCAAACAAACAATCCAATCGAAAACTGGGCAGAATACCCAAGAAAACATAAAGATGCACCAACAGACACATGAAAAGATACTCAACTTTGCTAAGTATCAGAGAAATGCAAATCAAAACTACAATGAGGTATCATCCAAAGCCAGTCAGCATGACCATTATCAAAAAGTCAACAAACAGCAAATGCTGGAGAGGATTTGTAGAAAAGGGGCTCCTCCTACAGTTTTGGTAGGAACATAAACTGGCGCCACTAATACAAAAAGCAATATGGAGGTTCCTTAAAAGGCTAGCGTTGCCATATGATGTGGCATTATACTGGGCGTGTATCTGGAGAAAGTGCTAATGTGAAAAGGTTCCGGCACCCCATGTTCGTGGCAGCACTACTTATGATGGCCAGAACAACAAGGAAGCAACCTGAAGGTCCATCAGCAAATGGATGGATAAAGATGTGGTGTATAGATACACAATGGAATACTATACAGTTGTAAAAAATAAGGAACTTATGCCATTTGCAGCAACATGGATACCTAGAGATTACTATACAAAGTGAAGACAAAAAGAGAAAGACCAATATCATAAGATATCTCTTATATATGAACCATAAAACATGATATGAATGAACTTATTTAAAAACTAAAAATAGACACAGAAAATGAATTTACAGTTACCAAAGAGGGTGGGGAAGGGATAAATTAAGAGTTTTGCATTAGCAGGTACAAAGTACTATATATAAAACAGATTATAACAAGGTCCTACAGTATAGCACAGGGAACTATATTCATTATTCTATAATAAACCATATGGAAAAGAATATGAAAAAATATATTAATATATGTGTATACATATACATATATATGTACACACTATACATATTCAATATACAAATTGAATCACCTTGCTATACCCCAGAAACTAACACAACATGGTAAGTCAACTATATTTCAAATTAAAGAAGAGTATTTATAATTGTAGCTTATGGAAAACGTAAGTAAACCAATTTGGCAAAATAAATGAATAAAAAAGATAAGGATGAGTAAGTTAACTTGAAAGCAAAATACATTTTGTCTTAATGTGCTTCTTTTAGACATTCAGTTCAATCATTTTAAGATTAGACACAATTATTTTTCAGCAAATTATCTTGATATTTTCACAAAATTCTAAATCCTTTTAGTTATTATCAACTTAGAGATAAAGATAAAAGACTCTCTGGGGCTATTTATTTGATGGGAACTTATTTGGACTTCCCTCAGAGCTCAGCTGGAAAAGAATCCACCTGCAATGCAGGAGACCCTGGTTCGATTCCCGGGTCGGGAAGATGCACTGGAGAAGGGATTGGGATACTCACTCCAGTATTCTTGGGCTTCCCTTGTGGTTCAGCTGCTAAAGAATCTGCCTGCAATGTGGGAGACCTGGGTTTGCTTCCTGCATTGAGAAGATGAAAAGGAAAGGCTACCCACTCCAGTATTCTGGCCTGGAGAATTCCATGGACTATATCGTCCATGGGGTCACAAAGAGTGGGACCTGACTGACAAATTCCATGTTCACTTTAGAGGAATTTAACAAATATATCTGCTTTAAATTTCATAATATTAAAAGGTTATATTTTTATGATACAGATAAATTAATAAAAGCTTATAGATAAAAAGTCTAATAAATTACAAATTTTAATAGACATCTCCCACAGAGTGAGATGTTTAATTTATCAGTTACTGTTTTCTGTGGAACACATGTACTATAAATTTCACCAGGTGAGATACAAACTGTTTTCATATACTAAATAGATTAAATAATCTAAAGGAATGTGCTTAAGCTGAAGTTTTTCAAGAAAAACCAAAAGGTTGTTTGGTTATGAGCCCTTTAATTTTTACTTATGTATGCTGATTTTTTATAGTGTAATTTAAAAAGGTTAATTTGAGTACTGCTTTAATATGGAAAATTAATGTTACAGTAGTCAGTGTAAGTTAAATGGCTCAGTGAATCTAGGTAAAGAAAATATAAATGACTAGTGTATGATGCATTACTTCAATTTTTTTTTACTTTGTATATAAATAGATCATAGACAGTATACCGCAGAATTACCCAAGACACAAAAATGTAAAGAATGATTACATTTGAATGTCCTTACACCAAGATGCCCTGCAAGATAATTGCATGGAAAAATCTTGCTTGTGATGTGCAAAGGCAAAACATAGGGGAGAAGGGAGAAGGGAGAGGTAGGCTCTCAACTGCACCAAAGATTTTCCCTGTGAAAGAAATAACAAGACAAAATGTTTGCAAATTATATAAGAAACATAGAATGCAAAAGGACTTAAGGAATTATCTAGCCCTTGATTTCATTACCTGTTGGACTGCAAACCCCTAAAATATTACATAAAATTACAGGTATTTATGTATTTGTGCATTTTCACCAGATTCTCTAAAGGAGTCAGTGATAAAATGTTGATAAAATGTTTAGAAATAGAGATTCACCTGCCCAAGTACTCATGGCCTATTGGTAGCTTAGTAGAAGGTGTAACTTGTGTCTTTTGATTCTCAGTCCAGTGAATAGAAGGGCCTTTTTCATTATCGACATATTTCCTTGCTATAAAACATAGTCCAAGTCAAACCAATTTAGCAATTTACTTCTAAGTATAGAATGTTAACAATAGCATAAAATACTTAGAAAAACAAGTTTTTTCTTTATTATTAGAATTAAAATTTATTTGGATTTTTTAAAAGCAAAAAAAAAAAAAGCCAAGGGAGAATTTCTTTACCATGTTGATCAATATAGGATAAAAGCTAAAAAGAATTTTATATAATATTTCTGTGTAAATTGATCAGAATAATGGAGTTTGAAAGCGCTGGCCCTCTTGTTTGATTTAATCCACAAAACAATGCATCTGCTTTCATCTTTTTCTTTTGAAAATGTCAACATAGACTACACCATGAATTTTAACAATCTGTTTTTGTTCAATTGATTGTTTTCAGTTTCTCTGTTCCTTTGTTAGTGAGGACAAATAAAATATATTTCTTTTTTTCTATTGCAAATGAATATGTTTCATTTTTTCTTTTGTAAATGTATTTTCAAGTTTGATTTTAAATTATTCAAAAGAGATTTGGACCTCTTCATAAGATAAATTTAGTCAGGAAAAGAATCTAGTCTAGAGATCTGCTAAAACTTCCATAGTCCACATCATTTATACTTTTATGCCATGATCTACTGTTGACCATGGTTAGTGGCATGTTGACCATGGTTAGTGGCATGTTGTACTAATTACTAGACAACACACTAACAACACCAGCAACACTTGACTACTGTGGAATTTAGGTAAACTCTGATCTGAAGTGCCATTTTGTAAAAGCTACTGGGAGAACAGATTTATATAGAGAGAATATATATTTATTATATATATGTATATATATAAATGTATTATATGAGACTCAGTTCAGTTCAGTTGCTTAGTCATGTCCAACTCTTTGTGACCCCATGAATAGCAGCACGCCAATTCTCCCTGTCCATCACCAACTCCTGGAGTCTACCCAAACTCATGTCCATCGAGTCAGTGATGCCATCCAGCCATCTTATCCTCTGTCATCCCCTTCTCTTCCTGTCCCCAATCCCTCCCAGCATCAGAGTCTTTTCCAATGAGTCAACTCTTAGCATGAGGTGGCCAAGGTACTGGAGTTTCAGCTTCAGCATCAGTCCTTCCAATGAACACCCAGGACGGGTCTCCTTTAGGATGGACTGGTTAGATCTCCTTGCAGTCCAAGGGACTCACAAGAGTCTTCTCCAACACCACAGTTCAAAAGCATCAATTCTTCGGTGCTCAGCTTTCTTCACAGTCCAACTCTCACATCCATACATGACCACTGGAAAAACCATAGCCTTCACTAGATGGAACTTTGTTGGAAAAGTAATGTCTCTGCTTTTGAATATGCTGTCTAGGTTGGTCATAACTTTCCTTCCAGGAAGTAAGCGTCTTTTAATTTCATGGCTGCAGTCACCATCTGCAGTGATTTTAGAGCCCGCCGAAATAAAGTCTGACACTGTTTCCACTGTTTCCCCATCTATTTCCCATGAAGTGATGGGACC
Organism: Redunca redunca; assembly: GCA_006410935.1. Classification (NCBI taxonomy): domain Eukaryota; kingdom Metazoa; phylum Chordata; class Mammalia; order Artiodactyla; family Bovidae; genus Redunca; species Redunca redunca. Next base: position 527,525 of record SJYQ01004476.1, read on the forward strand.
AGATGCCATGATCTTCGTTTTCTGAATTTTGAGCTTTAAGCCAACTTTTTCGCTCTCCTCTTTCACTTTCATCAAGAGGCTTTTTAGTTCCTCTTCACTTTCTGCCATAAGGGTGGTGTCATCTGCATATCTGAAGTTATTGATATTTCTCCCGGCAATCTTGGTTCCAGCCTGTGCTTCTTCCAGCCCATTAAAGACATGTAATTTATTTTATGGCATTGATTCAGTCACAGCCTCAATTTATTACAATAACTTTAGGCATATTACAATCATTCTTAGGTTGAATAAGCCAAGAAATTAACATTTTATTCTGCACAGCTCAAGTTCTAGCAGACTTTCTTCCATGTATGAGTAGAGCAGGGAAAGAGAATGAGAAAGAATGAGGAAGAGAAAATTCATATTCGAGGTTACAAATCTAGAGACACAAAATGTTAGAATCAGCACAACACCAATATGTTAAATGTTCTTTAGTTGCCTGTTTCAAAAGGGTGCTCTTTCAATAAAATATTCAAAGAAGCATAATAAAAATGTGTGCTATTAAACACGTTTGAACTTTTAAATAGTTTGAAATAATATTTATATTGTTACAATTATTTATAACTATTTTATTTACCCCACTTCTCACAGGCATGTTTTTGGGCTTCCCTGAATCTACCTGCAATGCAGGAGACCCCAGTTCAATTCCTGGGACGGGAAGATCCCCTGGAGAAAGCAACAGGCTACCTACTCCAGTATTCTTGTGCTTCCTTTGTGGTTCAGGTGGCAAGGAATCCACCTGCAATGTGGGAGACCAGGGTTCGATCCCCGGGTTGGGAAGATCCCCTGGAGAAGGGAAAGGCTACCCACTCCAGTATTCTGGCCTGGAGAATTCCATGGACTGTATAGTCCATGGGGGTCCCAAAGAGTCTGACATGACTGAGAGACTTACACTTTCACTATTTTACTATAAATCTAATTTAAGGAAAAATGATAAAATTGAAATAAAAAAACAAATCCTATATGAAAAAAGGTTTTTTTGAGTTATATTTACAGTAAAGGACTGAACTAAACTTTCACAGTCTTATTTTTTGGTTGACATTGGGTTCTAATTTTAAAACTTTCTAGTTATAATTCTCAATTCTTTTATCTAAAAGAAAAACATGTATAATAAATAATAATTCTCCAGTATTGCTATTGTGAGGACTAGATAAAGTAATTCACTTGAAATGTTAGCACTTAATAAGTCTTGTTGGGTTGACTAGTGTTAATGTTACCATTACTGCCATTATTACCCTTTTTAACAAGAAGTTAACACAATTTCAAATTTAAAAACACTACAGCCTAAAGGTTCCCATTCTTGAATGCTGAAAGAACATATAATTATGGTATATTGGAATGCATGTCATTGTATTGATTGCTAATCATAGTTTTTTTTATATACAAATAATGTATTTCCTTATCTGGCCTCTAAATCTCTTCAGGGCAAGAACTGTCTTATTAATTCATTTTTCTTTTCTCTTGTTGTCAATCTCTTCTTTCTTCTCTCCTTTATATCACTATATTTATAGTGCACCTACTTTTTGCTAGACACTTCTGTAGGTCTGAATTTACAGGAGCAAGTAAGGCAGATCAACTCTGTCTTCATGTTGCCTAGGTTCTTGAAAAATTCAATTAATACTCTGTTACTATTGTATTTGCTAAATTGTATATCAGTGCAAATGTTAGAGCTCCAAGTAAAAAATTTAAGACATGAACAAATATATACATAGTAAACATTTTAGAAAATCTATTTAAAATTTAAGAAATTGTAAAAGATGCAAATGTTCATTAAAAGGCAAAAAAAATGATGAAAAATTAACTATAATAATGAAGATTCTATATTATTATCAAGTATACATTTTCAAACTTTTTCATGTCAATAAGAACTAAATGAACCAGGTTGTAGCTGAGTCACAATGGAAACTTTTATAATTTACAAAAGAGGCTTTCTACTTTGATGAGAAATGAGTCTATAAATAAACAAATGAAGTAAATTGTAAAAAAAAAAATGGTGTAATTTACAGAATAAGTTTATTTTGAGCAAAGTGCTCAGTCCCAGATTTTTGGATAACACTGTCACTGTCAGAGAATCCATATATGAGAAAACCCAGACTTAAGAAAGCACAATGAAATAGGATAAGAAAGCCTCTATTGAAATAGCTTATTCATGTAATAGGAATCACAAAGTTTTGAACCTAAACTTCATAAATTATCTATAATTTTTTTAAAATGATGAATGTTTCTATGATTATTTAGGCAATAAAAAATAATATAAGTAGATGAAAATGGTATCAACTTTGTACAGTTAAATAAACTTGTGCTGCTCCTGCTGCTTAGTCACTTGTGTCCATCTCTGTGACCCCATGGACTGCACCCCACCAGGCTCCTCTGTTCATGAGATTTCCCAGGCAAGAATACTGGAGTAGGTTGACATTTCCTTCTCCAGGGGATCTTTCCAACCCAGGAACTGAGCCCACGTCTCCTGGTTGGCAGGTGGATTCTTTACCACTGAAAAGCCCAGAACTTACCAGTTTCTTAAATCAGATATAAAACAAAATAATTTATAAAATTTTTATAAATTTTAAACCAAGTCTAATTAATGACTGAACCATTATTTGTAATAAACATGAAATTTCAGGGTTATAACTAAAAAATTCAAGCTACTTTAATTATTTTCTTATTTTTTAAAGTATGCACATACAAATCAGTGAAATGTGTTTACTCTGGAAACTCTTAGAACTTTAAGCACTGCAAATTAAGACAATGTACAAAAGTATTTAAACCTACTATATTAGAATACATCTATCTCAATCTAAAGCACTATACTCAAGATAGTGTCTTGGACAAAGAGAGAAACAATCAGTCTCTCTTTGTAGAAATCCTGGATAATATAGTTATCTAGTGATGTCATTGGTCTGCAAACCTTGGGTTTCTAGTGTAGTGCTGAAGGCTGGTGGTAGTAGATTATACTATACTATTATAGCCATCTCCCACCCCATTTCTTCACTTTCAGCAGTTTTCACATCACAGTCAAATCAAACTTCTGGAATAAGTCAAGACCCTTCCTCCAGTATTTAGGTGACATTTTCCTATTCCAATTCTTGACCAAGGCCCGTAAGCCTTGGCTGGCCTCATCGCCCCTCCTCATCTCTGTCTTCTCCAGCTCAACAGACCACGCTCCTACCTAGGGCCTTTGTTGCCACTAATGATCCCTAGATACTTGCATGGCTCAGTTCCTCAGTTTATTCTAGTCTTTCATCAAATGTCAGGAAGTCTTCCAGTGCCACTGTATCCACTCCCCCTGTATACTTTCTTTATAACACTTATCAAGACCTGATATGATATACTTTGGTTTATTTGTCTGCTTGTTTATTTTGTCTCCCTCTTGCTACCACACAGGAAGGCAGATATTTGTCTTGTTCATGCCCACAGTACCAGCATGTGGAGAGTATCTGGCCTATATGGGCACCCAATAAACATTTGTTGAATGAATTGGTTCTTCGTGTTTCAGCTTACCTATTTTGTCTGCTAAAATATCACTCAATCCCGTTGGCATGGCTTCCTTAATCTCGGTTAGATGTCCTGTCTGAGTCTGCTGTGCTCTATGCCTGACACAGATTGGGCAAGTACTCAGCTATCTTTTAGGTAATATGTACAGTGAAGATCCTTTTCGATCTATTTACTTTTCTGAATGCAGAGTAAATTAAGAGATGATATAAGATATTCTTATCCAAATATATGGAACACTTAGAGATTCACAGATGAAATCTGCAATGAAATGGCATAGCAGATACATCCTCTTGAATTAATTTGGCGCTGTTTCCTTGGGTATTGCCATAAAATGTTCCTGTTGTATATTTCAGAGATTGCAAAATTTATATTTGGGGGGAGGTAGAGGTGAGAACTATAGATCCTTATGAGAATCTCATAACTCTTCACACAAAAATTCACTCAATATATTGTTTATGCTTTTAAGATTTCAAAGTCAACCTGAAGCTCTAAATAGACTCTTACTCTTTTGACCGTGGATTAAGAATCTTTGTTCTTTCCTTCTGTATTTTTGTTTTTGACCAGTTTATAAACAAGTTCATTTTTCTTCACACTAGGCCAAAATATTAATTCCACATCCTTTTAGCCTTTACTCACTTTTCTCTTCATCACTTCCATAGTGAAGTCGCTCAGTCGTGTCTGACTCTTTGCAACCCCATGAATGGTAGCCTATCATGTTCGTTCATGGGGTTTTCCAGGCAAGAGTACTGGAGTGGGTTGCCATTTCCTTCTCCAGGAGACCTTCCCCACCCAGGGATTGAACCCAGGTCTCCCACATTGTAGGCAAACGCTTTATCATCTGAGCCACCAGGGACGTCCAAGTGAAAAAGTCATAGTGAACTTTTCTGCATTTAATTCCACTTATCTATTCAGTCTTCAGGAATCTGACTTCCTCATTTGTTATACCGAAGCCATCATGCATCTCATGGATGTCAAACCCAACACCTAATTTTCAGTCTTCAGTGGTCTAAGCACCATTCCACTATTTCAAACTGTGGTGCTGTGTCAATGCCCATACTTTTTGGTTTCTGTGGTTTTGTGTTTTATTGTAGCTTCTTTTTTTTTTTTTATTGTAGCTTCTTATTCTGCTTCCTCCTCACTATATTCTAGACTCAAATTTCCTCTAGATGGCTAGCTACTTATAGATATCCTACTGGTACATTAAATCCACAAACCTCAAGTGAAACACTGAATTTCCCTTACACCTTTTTTCTTATTTTGTGTTCCCTGGCTTAATATCTGATAAGAAAACTGAAATTCATCTTTGACTCAACTTAACTTCCACTCCCATATCTGATTAAATGTCACAGATTATTGATTCTTTCCCTGAAACGTCCCTGATATTCTTTCCCTTCTATTCTTTCAGGCCACCAATTAATCCACCTTTTATCATGTTACTGCCTATATTTGCTTTAGCTTCATAACTGATGTCTTCCCTTTAATAGCCTGCCACTTCATTCCAAGCTCCATAGTGCCCTGACCTCTAATTTTGCTCTTTTTACAATATTAGAGTACTTTGTGTTGCTATTAAAAGACATACTTCTTTCTTCTAAATACCTCAGTTGATTGCATACAAGTCTGTTTTTGCCATCAGGTTATGAATTCCTCAAGGGGAAAAATTATATTCTAACCTCTCGTATACCCTCCATGGTTACCCTTTGGGCTTCTCTGGTGGCACTAGTGGTAAAGAACCCACCTGTCAAAGCAGGCGATGCAGGAGACACAGGTTCCATCCCTAGATTGGGAAGGTCTCCTGGAGCTGGAAATGGCAACCCATTCCAATATTCTTGCCTGGAAAATTCCATGGACAGAGAAGCCTGGTGAGGCTACAGTCTGTGGGGCCACAAAGTTAGACTCAACTGAGCACATGGCGATCCTTTGACCACGGTATGCACCTAATAAAATATTTGATGAATTGAACATAAGATATGTGAGAAAAAATAGTTCAGAAAATGTGTCATCACTGTGACAGGCTGGCCAAGATGCCCTTCTCTACTTTAACACAAGAAAATAAAACTACATCATTGTCCCTAACAGTTTATGCTCAAATATTAGCTAATATCTTACTTACCATCCTTGGTATTTAATTTTTGAACAAGGAATTGTTTAAAAATATACTGGAAAATTTAAAGAGAGTAGAAGCATATACTGACTTAGTAGCCATATGTAATCAGACATCAATGATTATTTCACTAAAATTTCTCACAATAGTTATGAGCAAAACAAGGATTTTATGAATATTAACTTTTTGAGTGTTTTATACATACAAAAATAACATAGGAGTAGTAAGTATTTTCTTCAATATGCTATCCAAAATATATAATATAGGATTAATTCATATATTTCAATTTTTGAACCATACCTCTGAATTCTGTCTAAGGTTCTGTAAATAAACAGATTTACAGTCAGAACTTTTATTCTGACTTATCTGAAGCAAGTGATATGACAGAATGTTTGACATATATGCCACAAAAAGCTAAAAATGTGGTGTAAGAGGAAGCTACCTTAGATTGCCAGGCAAAATAAATAGGCAAAATGGTGCATTAGAAAGATTGCAGGTCGTTAGAATCAAACAGGCTTGGAATTAAACTATGATTTTAACATACACCAGCTCAGGAATCTTAAAAGAATTATTCAAACTCTTGAGTCTTCTCTTTTAAGCTATGATAATGTTACCAGCCTTAGAGTTATGAAGACAGAATGAGGAGAAATGACCAATGAATGATTAAGGTTTTTAAATGCTTCCTGTTCAGAAAGGATGGGCCCCTTCTCACTTCCTGTCTTCTAACAGAACATAAAATAGATACAGTCAAAATGCAAACTCTGATTAATAAACTAGGTTCATTACACTCACTTATTAAAGAATATGTTTGGATGTTCTACTAGGTTCCAGAAAACACAGTCTCTTTGGCAACGACTCTTAGAAAAGTTGCCTGAGGAGCAGTCTCAGTCCAGCCGTCAGCTGGCTGACCCGTGTCCCACCCACGAGGCACTCAGGAAGTTGTTTCCTATAAAACGTAACTAAAGTAATATTCAGTTTACCAGGTAACCCCTTTAAAGATGTTAAGTGTTATGGGGACTAGATGTATACTTGAGGGGAAAGCATGTACTCGTGTTGGATTTAAATATCTTGTATTTGAAATAACAGGAGGTCAACCAGACTCAGAAATCTAGTAGGAAGCCAAAAGAGAAGATTATAGACTACACACCCCAATACAGCAGAGGTCAGGTTGTGTTTCCTTTACTCAGTGGCATGTCTCCCGGCTCATGCTATCTGCTCAATCAGTAATAATAATGGCAACAACAATGAATCTAATAGAACACTTATTATGTGCCAGATTATATTCCAAAGAATTTTGCTGATAGTTAATTATCACAACCATATGATGGAATATGAAAAACTCAGGCACACAAAAACTAAGTAATTTGCACATCTAACCAGTAAGTTAGACTGACACCTAACCAGTAATTTAGATTGCCAAAAAGAAGTTGACATTTACACCCAAGCATTTTCTCTTTAAAAATCTACACTCTTAATTATCCTCTCTAGCTTGCAAAAGTAAGGAATAAAAAACAAAACAGGGAGCTTAAAATAGTCATACAATACTTAATTTCTATTTTTCAAGAAGTAATTCAGACAACAAACATTCTTTTTCAAGATATGTGAAACTAACAAGTAGAGAGAAATAAAAATGAATAATGAAATCTTGAGAGATTTAAAATTATAGACAATGTTTTAAAGTTGAGAAGTAAGATTAGGAATATTTTCTCATCTCTAATTGGGTCTCACTTCTCTTTTGTTTAGTGCACATAAAATAGGTCAATTTTCTCCATAGCATATCAGAATTTATTGGCATTCTACTAGTTAATAGAAAAGTGTTATTACTCATATCAAATTTTAGAATTGTACAGGATTCTAAATTCTTCACCCTCATTTGGTCACAACAAAATTGTTAGATAGAGAGTAAAGCTCAGAAGTTATATATTTGTTTTTTCCACCTTAAGAATGGAAGCAAATTTATCAGCTTCTGCAGTCCAAACACTTTTTCTTTCAAAGTAAGTCTTTGTACTCACAGTTCCTCATCTTAACCAACCAGAGCTGCTATGAGAGGGGACTTGGACAATTAGAGAGTAATATTGTGAAGCTTCCATGTATCTTTTTTTCTCCTTTTATTTTATTTTTTTTACTTTATTATCTTGTCTGGCTACACTTTCACAATATCTTCCTTAGATCACAAATTGTAAAGCAGTTTTAATATCACATACAGCATATTCACTAATACAGTTGTTACCATTCAATACAGATTTAATACATGAAGTCAATCATTCCATTTTTTGGTGAACTTTGTCTTTACCTCAAAATCTTCCAAAACTTTAGAGAGAGAATATATTACTCCTTCCCCTTTTATTATTGTATTAATCCTAAATCTGAAAAGAACACAGTTGCAGATAAAGGACTTTTTTCTCTACTAACACAATAAGAAATGTTTCAAAAATTCAGATACATGAATGTGAATCCAAAGAAGGGAATCTTTAAATTGAGTTTGAACTTTATTCTAATATAAAATTACATAAAGGGAAAACCAATGAAAAAATTTTCAAATTATCTTTTATTAGAGAGCTTCTGAGAAGAAGCTCTGTAACATCCTATTAACCATTCACTTTTTCATTCATGCTACATATATTGTGGAGCATTTATTATGTGCCAGGCACTGTGTTGAGATCAAAATTATAGTAAAACTTAGTGGAGCAAAGCCTGCAGGGAAAGAGTTCCAGGGGGGTGGCTCAGCATATTCAGAGTTTCTAATGTGCCTGAGCGTGTGACCAGAGCCACGGAACCACAGAAAGTGCAGTGTGAGTGGGGAGCCATGAAACTGGGAAGATAAGGAGCATTCAGACCCCAGAGGTCTTTATATGTCATAGCAAGGACATTGGACTTTTTTTCTTAAAGTTTACAAAATCATCAAAGAGCTCTAGGTGGGATAGGAGGGGCAGTAACTTAATCAGAGCTGAGTTTTCAAAATGCCACTTCGGCTGTGGTGTGGTGAACAGATTTCAGGAAAACAATAATAGAAGAGTTAAGTTGCACAATTATTTATTCCCAAAACCTATTCAATAAATTCACCATTCCCATAAACCAATTCTCTTAAAAAGCGTAAATGAGAGCTTGTTTTTGGAATATCCTGTATAGATGAGGGCTGAGATGAGAACACAGCAGGCCAACTCCCTGCTTCCTTGCCCTGAACAGATTCCCAGATGCCATTTTCCCATCAACTTGCAAAGCTGACATACTTGGTTGATATAATATTTAAGTTATAAACTTTGAGCTAATTTTTCAGTAATGTGATTCAGTTTATATTGATTATTTATAGGCTACCTAGGATAAATTTGCTTGGAGAAAAGTAAAGGTAAGTGACCTATGGAGTGATAATAGTTAACTATAACACCCTAAAAAGAGTGCTATTAGAGTGATTAGTGTATGCCAGGCAGTGTTCCAAACACATTATCTTGTATTGTAATTTAAACTTTGTAAGAATCCTGAGATAATACCCTAGGAGACCAAAACTTCTATCATAGACTGTCCATATCACCACAGTTAAGAAGTCTGAAGTGAGCAAAACAAAAATCAAACTAATAAACTTTAAAACCAACAAAAAGGAGAAAAATCTTATAAAAGAACCCCAAACACAAACTTCTTTATCTCAAAACACTTCTGTTATAGTAGATTGCTGTTGTCATAGTTTAGTGGCTAAATTGTGCCTGACTCTCTTGTGACCCAGTGAACTGTAACTCTCCAGGCTCCTCTGTCCACAGGATTTCCCAGGCAAGAATACTGGAGTGGTTGTCATCTCCTTCTCCAGGGGATCTTCCTGACCCAGGGATCAAACCTGCGTCTCTTGCCTTGGAAGTGAATTCTTTACGACTGAGCCACCCAGGGAAGCCCTTATCATAGATTATGTGACATTAAAAAAACACTACAATATCACATTTGGCCTCTGATTAGATCTGAGTAACTTATGAGTCAAAAGGCTTTACTATGACTTTGCTAAAGTATAGCATGAGGTATGTAGTAAATGATTATGTTCACTTATCAAAAGAGGAAACATCAAGCAGAAAAACAGGGATGCAGTAGTTAACAGTTATTCCAGTTCAGTTCTACAGCTTCTATCTTCTGGAAGGATGATCATTTTATCTGGTGTTAAGGGTCCTTTTGTCTAAGTAGTTCTCAAGTTGCCATTAGTAATGTGTGAGAACTGCTCATCAGTCAAGTAATGCCTACAACCACTTTCTCATTTCTCTTATATGACATACTGCTTGTGATTCAGAGAAAAAGCAGACTGCTACAGGAGACAGGGTTGCAAAGATAATAACACCACTTAGGAAGACAAAGGGGATATAATCAACTTCAACGAAAGATATGAAGGCAGTCGATTGGGTCAACATGAACTTGCTCATAAAAATGTTGAATCACTAGAGTTTAAGAGAGTAACAACTGCTTAAAGCTTGAAATAGCAAACTTAAGATAACAAAACAAATACTAAATAGACCACAAAATGGACCTTTGAGTATAGAAATACACATTTCAGAGAGGTAGAATGAAAAGATAAGTTTCTGTAAGGAAAACTATATAATGGATTACAGATCCATTCTGGGCTATTAAAAACAGAGTTGCATTAGTTTTACAGAGCTCTCTTCTCCACTGTCTGCTCCTTTGCCAGTATATAGGCACAGACCATAAACTAAAAGCAAGTTTTGCAGTTCAAGTATAAGCTGATGTTTTTAGTTCGACAGAGAAAACCATGGCATTCCCTTTAAAATTTTTAGCTACCTTAACATTTTCTGTTGAAATTCTTCAAAAATGATCTTTACTCCTATTCACATCTGTCAGAAGCCATCCTTACCCCCACCCCGCTGTATGCAGAATCATTTTTGTGTCCCCTAGAACATTCCACGAACCTCCCTTAATGTGACATTAATGTACTGCTTTGCTCCAGCATCTTTACTTGCTGTTTTTTGTTTTTTTTTTTTCCAACAGATTGTGCTGTCCCAGGCAGGGAGTACATTTAAGACATCTGTCCCCTCACACCTGCTTTACTAAGTGATTCCATTAGTTGCTAAAGAAACTTCTTTGAGATGAAGAACTAGGTGAGAAAAACTGAGTCAGAAAGGTGTTTCTATTTTCCAGTTATATATAGTTACCTATTCACTCAAGAAATAAGCAGATCACTGTATTGCCAGATTCTGTATATATTTAAACTAGAGCAGAAAAGGTGAGAATTCCTAAAATCTATGCCATTATTTAAGATGCTTGTTAAGAGAAAATCTGGAAATGGTAATGGTTAGAGAGAACTCTCAATGAGTGGAGTCATACAGGGTAAAAACATAAACATACATTTTCTCTTTTACCTTCTTTTATTTTCTTCCATGACATACAAAACTCCCAACAAAGCATGAGGAGTAAAGTTGCCGTTTTTGTTGTTTCTTTACTAAGATGTTAGGCCATAAAGTATACATAGGGGTCAAAAATTATATAAATTACTCTGAAATTATGTGCCACTTTTATTTAAAAAACGTTAAAAGAAACTCTGGAAAACAGTTCTTCCCAACTTGAGCTTTACATGGCTTTTCAAAATCACCAGTAGCTTTTCTTTGTTTCTTGAATCCTGTAGTTCAAACTCATTAGAACTGCTTTTTTCAGAAATGGAAACACTTCATGTGGTAGCCTCCCTGCTCACAGCGTAACAGGCAAAAGCACTTACAGTTCCAAAGTTCTCGAAAGCATTTCAAACTGGTATCTCACTTTTCCACTGAGCTCCTCTATAGCTTACGGAGCTGGCATCCTGACTGTGGTTTTATTTGTTCCCAATAGGGTAAATCTCAGCAGTATTCCGTGATGGGTGTACATTTTCTTAAGAAGCTCTGACACCTGTTGTTCAGTGATAAGAACTAGAAACTATATGTTTGATTGATTGTTTCTTTTTTATGGGCCTCTCATAAGAATCATCCATCAGAGTTACTGCATATATTAAGCTCTCTCTTGTGTTCATATAGAAAAGTCTAATGGGATACACTCTGATTTACATTTTAAGGTAACATAAGCAACATGTTTGTACTAACAGATGGGTACAGAAGGATTAAAGGATGTTTGAAGCATATTACAATCAGTATTTTTATGTGAGGAAGCTTTTTGATTATAATTACTCTTAAATAGGATTATAATTTTCATAATTCTAAGCACACATCTTAAAATATTGTATTTGTAGTTCTATGTAATTTTATTGCAAATACATCCATAACATATATTTAACAAGAAAATCTTTCTTCCAGTTGATTCAGTGTTTTGGAACACTACTTAAGCTCCATACATTAGAGTTTATACTAGTTAATATATACAGTTGTATGTCAGTTTGTGAAATAAATTGAATAATTTGCTGAAAAGTGAGAGACTAAATTTAATATATTATAAGAATATTTGCATATAAAATAATTTCACATATATACAACAGACTCTTTGATTCTATAAACGTTCTTCTCCATTGATATTAAATGGATTTTAAGTGTTTTTCACACTAGCAAAATGATATCAAAGCATAGGGCACTTTCCTTTACTTAGATTATAGCTACTAGTAATGAAACTCAATCACTAGAAAGAATAATACATGTTATTTTGAATGATCTTTGGTAAGTGCGTGAATTTGCCTGGCAGGGGTGAGGTATGAATTCTAACACTGGATGAAGAAATAAACAAACAAAAAAATACAAACCAAAACCAAACAAAAACATAGCCAGAAAGCAATCAACAAACTTCTGCTGTATCTGGAAACTAATTTAAATAGAGAAATTTGAAGTATCTATTGATTTCTTGGTTTCTAAGCAAAAGCTCTTATATGCAGTGTTCTTGTCATAGTTTGGAACTATCTGGGCCACAGAAGCATAATCCATTTATTAAAGGGTACTTGGAGAAGGGAGATAAAACTTTAACTTTCTCACAAGGAAAGATGAGAAGTACTCTCAAAAATGGCTTTTCTTTTCCTTAAAAATTACACCTTAAATAGAATTAGAAGAGGCTATGATCTCAAATGAAACTATCTAAGGATTTAGGGGATAAGAAGAAATTGAGGGACATGAAATTGCTAAATTGTTTCTACTGATGTTTGAAAATTGTCTGAATGCTAGAATGTAAATAAAAATGCAGGTTGACTAAATTGACTTTAAAATTTTAAATGAGTTCCTAACCAAATGGTATGGTATAATGTTTACTGCTTTATCACATTTTGTGAGATTTTCATAATTATTTGGGAAGTATTTTTTGAAACTATCTTACAAGATTAAGATTTTCAGTGTTTTATTATTTTATTCAATGTATCTATGACTCAATTGAGTCAATAAAAAAATGTAGTGTATTTGGGCAAGCTCAGAGTATTTTGACTTCCAAAGAAAAGCAAATAATATAGGCTTTTCATGTCCAAAAACAGAAGATCAAATTCTGGTCTCTACCCACCTACTGGCTGTTAACCATAAACAAATGACTTAACTTTTCTGAGTCCATTTAGATGCAAATACAGTTAATAAAATCAACCCCCTAGACTTTTATAAGTTGAAGTTTTAACCTCAGTGATTGAATATAGTAACTGCTTCAACAATGATATTACCACTTGTGGGCCAATGTTTATAAAACACAGCTCTCCACACTAGTTGCCAGTTTCCATAAATCTGAGCCATGTTAAGTGATGAGTGTTGTCTATCACTCTATAACTCTTTGATAGTACCTCAATTCCTAGAATTCCCACCACTGTGTCTTTATTGCATGTCTTAGTGGCAATTTTATTAGGCCTGAAAATTAAGCACAATAAAGTAGAAATCTTTGCATGAAATGTTCCCTTGGTATCTCTAATTTTCTTGAAGAGATCTCTAGTCTTTCCCATTCTGTTGTTTTCCTCTATTTCTTTGCAATGATCCCTGAGGAAGGCTTTCTTATCTCTTGCTATTTTTTGGAACTCTACATTCAGATGCTTTCCTTTTCTCCTTTGCTTTTCGCTTCTCTTCTTTTCACAGCTATTTGTAAGGCCTCTCCAGACAGCCATTTTGCTTTTTTGCATTTCTTTTCCATGGGGATGGTCTTGATCCCTGTCTCCTGTACAATGTCACGAACCTCCATCCATAGTTCATCAGGCACTCTATCTATCAGAGCTAGTCCCTTAAATCTATTTCTCACGTCCACTGTATAATCATAAGGGATTTGATTTAGGTCATTCCTGAATGGTCTAGCAGTTTCCCCTACTTTTTTCAATTTAAGTCTGAATTTGGCAATAAGGAGCTCATGATCTGAGCCACAGTCAGCTCCCAATCTTGTTTTTGCTGACTGTATAGAGCTTCTCCATCTTTGGCTGCAAAGAATATAATCAATCTGATTTCGGTGTTGACCATCTGGTGATGTCCATGTGTAGAGTCTTCTCTTGTGTTGTTGGAAGAGGGTGTTTCCTGTGACCAGTGCATTCTCTTGGCAAAACTCTATTAGCCTTTGCCCTGCTTCATTCTGTACTCCTAGGCCAAATTTGCCTGTTACTCCAGGTGTTTCTTGACTTCCTACTTTTGCATTCCAGTGCCCTATAATGAAAAGGACATCTTTCTGAGGTGTTAGTTCTAGAATGTCTTGTAGGTCTTCATAGAACCATTCAACTTCAGCTTCCTCAGCATTACTGGTCAGAGCAGAGACTTGGATTACCATGATATTGAATGGTTTGCCTTGGAAACAAACAGAGATCATTCTGTTGTTTTTGAGATTGCATCCAAGTAGTGCATTTTGGACTCTTTTGTTGACCATGATGGCTACTCCATTTCTTCTAAGGGATTCCTGCCCTCAGTAGTAGATATAATGGTCATCTGAGTTAAATTCACCCATTCCAGTACATTTTAGTTCACTGAAACCTAGAATGTCGACGTTCACTCTTGCCATCTCTTGTTTGACCACTTCCAATTGGCCTTGATTCATGGACCTAACATCCCAGGTTCCTATGCAATATTGCTCTTACAGCATTGGACCCTGCTTCTATTACCAGTCACATCCACAGCTGGGTATGTTTTTTGCTTTGGCTCTATCCCTTCTTTCTTTCTGGAGTTAATTCTCCACTGATCTCCAGTAGCATATTGGGCACCTACAAACCCGGGGAGTTCCTCTTTCAGTATCCTATCATTTTGCCTTTTCATAATGTTCATGGGGTTCTCAAGGCAAGAATACTGAAGTGGTTTGCCATTCCCTTCTCCAGTGGACCACATTCTGTTCAGATCTCTCCACCATGACCCACCCATCTTGGGTGGCCCCACAGGGCACGGCTTAGTTTCACTGAGCTAGACAAGTCTGTGGTCCTTGTGTGATTAGACTGACTAGTTTTCTGTGAGTATGGATTCAGTGTGTCTGCCCTCTGATGCCCTCTTGCAACAATTCATGCAAAGATGGGCTCAATAAAGGACAGAAATGGTATGGACCTAACAGAAGAAGAAGATATTAAGAAGAGGTAGCAAGAATACACAGAAGAGCTGTACAAAAAAGATCTTCACAACCAAGATAATCACGATGGTGTGATCACTCACCTAGAGCCAGACATCCTGGAATGTGAAGTCAAGTGGGCCTTAGGAAGCAGCACTATGAACAAAGCTAGTGGAGGTGATGGAATTCCAGTTGAGCTATTTCAAATGCTGAAAGATGATGCTGTCAAAGTGCTGCACTCAAATTGCCAGTGAATTTGGAAAACTCAGCAGTGGCCACAGGACTGGAAAAGGTCATTTTTCATTCCAATCACAAAGAAAGGCAATGCCAAAGAATGTTCAAACTACCACACAATTGCACTCATCTCACACGCTAGTAAAATAATGCTCAAAATTCTCCAAGCCAGGCTTCAGCAATACATGAACTGTGAACTTCTATATGTTCAAGCTGGTTTTAAAAAAGGCAGAGGAACCAGAGATCAAATTGCCAACATCGAAAAAGCAAGACCATTCCAGAAAAACATCTATTTCTGCTTTATTGACTATGCCAAAGCCTTTGACTGTGTGGATCACAATAAACCGTGGAAAATTCTGAAAGAGATGGGAATACCAGACCATGTAACCTGCCTCTTGAGAAACCCATATGCAGGTCAGGAAGCAACAGTTAGAACTGGACATGGAACAACAGACTGGTTCCAAATAGGAAAAGGAGTACGTCAAGGTTGTATATTGTCACCCTGCTTATTTAACTTATATGCAGAGTACATCATGA
>SJYQ01004476.1:551896-572168 GCA_006410935.1 Redunca redunca
GTAGAGTATGAAAGGATTCACACCAAACTGAAAATTTTAGTTATTTTTAGCAGCTGTCATTCCTGAGAGGCTTTACAGTTTTTCCTTTGTTTTTTTGAAATATCTGAGAGTCATGATTTCACAGAAAAATGCTGAAACATTTGTAACTTTTGAAAAAAATAATTTTATTCTGCTGCTAGGCACAAACACTGATTATAATATTCATTTACATGTTTTCTCTTCCTGTTCAAGTAGAGGCAAATTCATATCCCAAAGGTTTTTATAGTTCAGATAATTCAATGTAATTTAGGTGGCCCAGTCTCACCTCTGTGCCCTGTTCAAGCTAATGGGAGGGAAACTTCTTATCTATTGTCTCTAGAGCCTCTGTTTTTTTCAAATGCTTCCTTTTCGATGTGAGGCATAAGCCTCAAAGAGGGATTTGAAAGCCTGATGTATTTTTTCACTCAGAAATGAATTTCCCTACCTTGTTCCTTTTAATTTTCTTCTCTTAGAGATACTTATTTTTGCCATAACCCATCTTAGATACTTCCTTTAGCAATCACTCAGAAACACCTGTCACTGTCAGTCAGTCACGGGAATACAGACACTTAAAAGTGAATTATAAGTGAAATGGTGTTGTAATTGAAGTCTCTCAAACTGGGTATTATTTAAGGTTTTGAAAACTCAGCTATATTATTTTGTGACAACTCACACCTTCTAAACTCACTTGGAACTATCTTGAAACCAATGGATACATTTTACTCATTATTATAGCTCTGCAAATATGACAGTATCATTTTAGAAAAGTAAACTTTGCTTCATATTAATTACTAATGGTGAATCTTGACTATTCATACAATCTATTATCAGTATTTCTCCAAGTATTCTGTGCTTCCTCTACACCTAAAGCAACTAGAAAAGGAAGAAATGAAGAACCCCACGGTTAGTAGAGGGAAAGAAATCTTAAAAATTAGCGCAGAAATAAATGAAAAAGAAACAAAGGAGACCATAGCAAAAATCAGCAAACCCAAAAGCTGATTCTTTGAGAAGATAAATCAATTTGACAAACCATTAGCCAGACTCATCAAGAAACAAAGGGAGAAGAATAAAATCAACAAAATTAGAAATGAAAATAGACAGATCACAACAGACAACACAGAAATACAAAGAATCATGAGACTACTATCAGCAACTATATGCCAATAAAATGGACAACTTGGAAGAAATGGACAAATTCTTAGAAAAGTAGAACTATCCAAAACTGAACCAGGAAGAAATAGAAAATGTTAACAGACCCATCACAAGCACAGAAATTGAAACTGTAACCAGAAATCTTCCAGCAAACAAAAGCCCAGGACCAGACAGCTTCACAGCTGAATTCTACCAAACATTTAGAGAAGAGTTAACACCTATCCTACTCAAACTCTTCCAGAAAATTGCAGAGGAAGGTAAACTTCCAAACTCATTCTATGAGGCCACCACCACCCTAATACCAAAACCAGACCAAGATGCCACAAAAAAGAAAACTACAGGCCAATATCAATGATGA
This sequence comes from Redunca redunca, assembly GCA_006410935.1. Lineage (NCBI taxonomy): Eukaryota > Metazoa > Chordata > Mammalia > Artiodactyla > Bovidae > Redunca > Redunca redunca. The sequence continues at coordinate 553,425 of SJYQ01004476.1, forward strand.
ACATAGATGCAAAAATCCTTAACAAAATTCTAGCAAACAGAATCCAACAACATATTAAAAAGATCATGCATCATGACCAAGTGGGCTTTATCCCAGGGATGCAAGGATTCTTCAATATCTGCAAATCAATCAATGTAATACACCACATTAACAAATTGAAAGATTAACAACCATATGATTATCTCAATAGATTCAGAGAAAGCCTTTGACAAAATTCAACATCCATTTATGATAAAAGCCCTCCAGAAAGCAGGAATAGAAGGAACATACCTCAACATAATAAAAACTATATATGACAAACCCACAGCAAACATTATCCTCAATGGTGAAAAAGTGAAAGCATTTCCCCTAAAGTCAGGAACAAGACAAGAGTGCCCACTCTCACCACTACTATTCAACATAGTTTTGGAAGTTTTGGCCACAGCAATCAGAGCAGAAAAATAAATAAGGAATCCAGATTGGAAAAGAAGAAGTAAAACTCTCACTGTTTGCAGATGACATGATCCTCTACACAGAAAACCCTAAAGACTCCACCAGAAAATTACTAGAGCAAATCAATGAATACAGTAAAGTTGCAGGATATAAAATTAATACACAGAAATCCCTTGCATAGGAATGCACTAATAATGAGAAAACAGAAAGAGAAATTAAGGAAATAATTCCATTCACCATTGCAATGAAAAGAATAAAATAATTGGGAATATATCTATTTAAAGAAACAAAGGACCTATATATAGAAAAATATAAAACAACAATGAAAGAAATCAAAGAGGACACAAATAAATGGAGAAATATACCATGTTCATGGATTGGAACAATCAATATAGTGAAAATGAGTATACTACCCAAAGCAATCTATAGATTCAATGCAATTGCTATCAAGCTACCAACAGTATTTTTCACAGAACTAGAACAAATAATTTCACAATTTGTATGGAAATACAAAAAACTTTGAATAGCCAAATCTTGAAAAAGAAGAATGGAACTGGAGGAATCAACCTGCCTGACTTCAGGCTCTACTACAAAGCCACAGTCATCAAGACACTATGGTACTGGCACAAAGACAGAAATATAGATCAATGGAACAAAATAGAAAGCCCTTAAATCCATGCACCTATGGACACCTTATCTTCAACAAAGTAGGCAAGAATATACAATGGAGAAAAGACAATCTCTTTAACAAGTGGTGCTGGGAAAACTGGTCAATCACTTGTAAAAGAATGAAACTAGAACACTTTCTAATACCATACACAAAAATAAACTCTAAATGGATTAAAGATCTAAATGTAAGACCAGAAACTACAAAACTCCTAGAGGAAAACGTAGGCAAAACACTCTCTGACATAAACCACAGCAGGATCCTCTATGACTCTTTGCTTTTATTGGAAATAAAAGCAAAAATAGACAAATGGGACCTAATTAAACTTAAAAGCTTCTGCACAACAAAGGAAACTGTAAGCAAAGTGAAAAGACAGCCTTCAGAATGGGAGAAAATAATAGCAAATTAAGCAACTGACAAACAACTAATCTCAAAAATATACAAGCAACCCCTGCAGCTCAAATCCAGAAAAATCAACGACCCAATCAAAAAATGGGCCAAAGAACTAAACAGACATTTCTCCAAAGAAGACATACGGATGGCTAACAAACATATGAAAAGGTGGTCAACATCACTCATTATCAGAGAAATGCACATCAAAACCACAATGAGGTACCATCTCATGCCAGTGAGAATGGCTGCTATCCAAAAGTCTACAAGCAATAAATGCTGGAGAGGGTGTGGAGAAAAGGGAACCCTCTTACACTGTTGGTGGGAATGCAAACTAGTACAGCCACTATGAAGAACACTGTGGAGATTCCTTAAAAAACTGGAAAGAGAACTGCCATAAGACCCAGCAATCCCACTGCTGGGCATACACACTGAGGAAACCAGAATTGAAAGAGACACATGTACTCCAATGTTCATTGCAGAATTGTTTATAATAGCCAGGACACAGAAGCAACCTAGATATCCATTAGACAAATGGATAAGAAAGCTGTGGTACATATACACAATGGAATATTACTCAGCCTTTAAAAAGAATACATTTGAATCAGTTCTAATGAGGTGAATGAAACTGGAGGCAGAGTGAAATAAGCCAGAAAGAAAAACACCAATACAGCATACTAATGCATATACACGGAATCTAGAAATATGGTAATGATAACCCTGTATGCGAGACAGCAAAAGAGACATAGATGTATAGAACAGTCTTTTGGACTCTGTGGGAGAGGGTGAGGGTGGGATGATTTGGGAGAATGGCATTGAAACATGTATATTATCATATGTGAAATAGATCACCAGTCCAGGTTCGATGCATGAGACAGGGTGCTCGGGGCTGGTGCACTGGGATGACCCAGAGGGTTGGGATGGGGAGGGAGGTGGGAGCGGGATTCAGGATGGGGAACATATGTACACATGGCTGATTCATGAAAATGTATGGCACCCCCCCCAAATATTGTAAAGTAATTAGCCTCCAATTAAAATAAATAAATTTATATTAAAAAAGAAAATAAACTTTGCTTCAGATTCATTATTAATGGTGACATCTTGACTATTCGTACAATCTATTTATCAGTATTCCTCCAAGTATTCTGTACTTCCAAACATATCTTCTATAGGAAAACTATTAAGACATTCTTTCTAGTATTTTTATGTCTATGGTTCCAAAAATAACTGTTCCCATGTTAGCCCAGGGATATACCATGTATTTGTTATTATCATATTCTTGGCTTGGAGAAGTCATAGCCAGTCACTAGCTTCTGGTATAAAGAAAATGACTGAAGTCAGTGGTACTAAAAGTGAGGTGAGCTTATTTGAGAATCTGGAATTTACAACTGACATACTATAATGTAACAGGCCCTGCTATCCACTCTAGGAAAAGGGATTCTAATTTAAACTAGGTAAGGAACATATATTTGAGATGTCAAACTGGAGATAGCATGCCTTTAGTATCAGTGCATGCTATGGAAGCACCTCTCTGCAGAGACTAAACAAGTCTACGTCTGTCTGTGGACACGATCTTGCTTTCGGCACAAGGAATGTATGACACTTAAAATGCAAATGTGCTCAGTCTAATTTAAAATGCTCATAAGTCTATGAAAGTCTATGATAAGATGAATGGGAAACAAACTCTTGACCAGATTAGAATCTTGAAGAAACTGTCAGTCAAACACTACTTGTCAAGCCTTGAGTTGATTAAATTCATATAATCGTATACATACATGAATATAATGAATGCAAATTTTACTCCATGAAGCCCAAATTAATAAACAGAATGAATATAACTTCATTTCATAGAATTATACAGAACAGATATAAAATGGCCAACAATTCAAGTATATTATATCTGTGGAATGTTTATCATTAATAACAGTATATTTTCATTAAAATATGGGTTGTGAACTATGCTAAATGCCGCAGGCATCATTAATTTTCTGTCACAGTATATTATAAAATTTAAAAAGGCAGTAAGTGACTGACACAAGTCTTTCTTACCAGCCAGGGGTTAATTTCTAGATGAAATAATACATTCTCTCAATTACATTTTCACTAGGAATAAAGAAAGCAATATGACCAAACAAGAAAATTAAATGTGTCATTAATTGTAGGAAATGTTATTCCATGACTAATTCCCTCATTTTGAGAGCCTTTAGTACAGTGAGTTGTGGTAATACTTACTTAAAAAATTATCTGAGAAGTGCTGTTCTCACTTTTCTTAATTAAGTGGTTAAAATAATCTATAAGACCTTTCATGTATTATATTTGAATCCTTCTCTATCACTCCTGTTAAATTTATTCATTTTTATATATGCTTTCTATGGCTCTTTAAAAGTTCCCCAAAAAATGAACTTGAAAATTTTACCTGATATTTTAAAACACTACTTGACTATGGGGGCTTTTTAAGATTAAAATATAAAGTACTTATTAAGACTGCTTTGGTAAGATTGGTTTATATATAAAAGACCTAGTTAACATCCATATAGGAGGAAGAGAAAAATAGCTCTAATGCTATCACATTTTAGACAGTATTTCTTGCCACAAGTCCAGGCTTTCCTACATTAGTGAAAATCCCCCAAGCAGTTCTATAAAGAACAACAATAATTTTAATAAAACATAGAAACAAAAAAATTAACAAAATGGGTATCATTCTCTACAGCCCCACCATCTGTTAGAACCCTTTCTGTGGCCTGTCAGCAGTGAGAAATTATTAGCCTCAGCAATAGTAATTTTAGCACATATTTAAAATTTTAATCTCTTACTTTCACTTATGTGACTCTGTTTTGCTTTTTAGATTCAAAGTTTTGCCAGACACTGTTTCATCTGGTTGAATTTGATAGTCTGTATGAACAGTTCATGACTCTAACTAAAATTGTTTGGCTTTTTTTCACAGAAAAGTCTCAATTCATCAGCCAGTAGGTTTCCAATTCCAGGTCATAGTGTATAATCTAGACTAAATGTGAGTTTCTTTTGAGAAAAGGACTTTGCCAGTGAAAAATCTCCAATGCAAACATTTCCTTCTGCATTTTTTGGTATATTGTCACTTTGCCAAATTGTGCCCATAAGAGAAGATAAAGAATTGAGCAGTACACACAGACATCGCCATCCAAACCACCTTCTTGAAGATTAATTCCCAAACCTATAACATTCCTGCTGTTTCCCAGGAAACTAGGACTCCAGGGGAGAAGAGGCAGGAACCAAGCTGATGGGGAAAAGTAGCTGCAAATCTTTCAGAAATAGTAAAAACAGCAGCAACAACAACAAAAACCTCACGTGGTAGTCTATCGCAACATACAAACCATCCGGAGCTAATAAGTACGTGTGGTGGAACATTTTGGAAATAAAACTTGCAGAGTCTTCTTTTTTCAGTAGATGTAAATAATTTTTTATATTCTTTATACTAAGAGGCAGACTCAAAACAAATAAATATTTCTTTTCTATGTTTTGATCAAAGCCAGGGCTTTTGTTAGTTCACCCTAAAGCAGAGATATTCTAACTAAGAATTTAATGACTTTCCAATTTAGTGAGTAAATGTATCATTAAACAAATACTTACCACATATTTAGTGTAAGATGTCATGGGCACTATAGAGTTACTGAGTCTAATGGTTTTAAGGGTAGGTCCTCAGTTGGTGAAGAATCTGCCTGCAATGCAGGAGACCTTGGTTCAAACCCTAGGTCGGGAAGATCCCCTGAAAAAGGTAATGGCTACCCACTCCAGTATTCTTGCCTGGAGAATTCCACAGACAGAGGAGCCTATTTGGTTACAGTCCATGGTGTTGCAGAGTTGGACATGACTAAGCAATTAATGCAAACACACACACACACACCCGTTTTATAAATACAAGCTTTTACCCATTAAGTATTGCTAGATACAGAAACTTTGCATTCCTTTTCCTACTTTGTCTCCAGTAAGGATATGCCTGGCACATACAAGACACCCAGAAAATTCTTATAGAAGGAATAAATGTATCCTCTCCTTGTAAGAGAGAATCTGTTGGGAATTTTTTTTTCTTCAGATTTTAAACATTTTTAAAAGAACATTTTACTGAAAAATACATGAAAACATATTTATGTTAGAATTCTCTAACATATAAATATACAGGATTCTCTAATATGTAAATGGAAATCTGCTGTAACATGACATACCTGGGTTATAGCCTAAAAGCTTTTGTATGGATATGACTACCTTAAAAAGGAAGAAGCTTCTGAGTTTCTCTTTGAACAAGCCTAGTGGTGATATTCAAGAGAAAGTCATCTATTTAAATTAAAATTCTCCTATTCCTCCTCCAATCTTCTCCCACAAAGCTAAGAAATATTAGAAAAAATATAAAAGCCAAGAGAGACTGCCTCCAGTTCCAGGTGGGATATGGGTGTGGGAGAGTGAACAAAGGACTGAGTAAGGGCGGAGAGGGCACAACTACCCATCATTTACACTCTCTCTCCAAACAGAAGTGATTGCCATTAATATCATTAGATTTGTGCCCAAACCCACATTATTAGCAAAGCACAATGCTAATGTGACTAGATGATCATCAAAGACTGATGTCTTCATGTGCGTTTCACATAAGCACTGCTGATCTCATTTCCTCAACAAGGGGTGGGGGGCTTGCTTGGTAACGCCTGCCTAAGCACATCACCAAATAACCAGAAATTGTGCCAACTACAAAGGAAAAATAGATCATCATATAACACATAAGTTAGACATGTAAGACTATGTATGTACATATATGGATAATATATGTATATCATATGAAATACTCTCTTACATTATGAAACAAATCCAACAGCTACATTGCTGTGTTATTTCCAAATTCCTTTTTCTCTCACAAATGTCTGACTGAGCACTCTTTTTAACTTGCTTTAAGAAACTGTCAAAGGAGGATTAATGTGGTGGTAATGAACTAATGAAGTGATAGAAGCTGTCATTTTTCATTATTTTTCATGTACATATAACCAGATTTTGGCATATAGAGACAGAAATTTTATTTTGAATTTGAGTAGTGACTATAACATATTAAGTTTCCCTAAAACTCTGCAGATTCCTTGGACTAATCCACTAATCTAGCTTGACACATTACTTTAAGGTTTTTGAATGCTACTGATTTACCAGAGGCTTCATGAACCACGACCTTTTTCTTTAGGAAAAGTGTATCTAAAAAACAAAATTGAGCTCCAAGCAACCATTCCCAAATTTTCTGTTGTAGACTAATTTTGACATCAAATTTTACCCGAAGAAAGTGTACTGCCAAGTCGCTTCAGTCGTGTCCAACTCTGTGCGACCCCATAGACGGCAGCCCACCAGGCTCCCCCGTCCCTGGGATTCTCCAGGCAAGAACACTGGAGTGGGTTGCCATTTCCTTCTCCAATGCATGAAAATGAAAAGTGAGAATGAAGTCGCTCAGTCATGTCCAACTCTTAGCGACCCCATGGACTACAGCCTACCAGGCTCCTCCGTCCATGGGATTTTTCGGGCAAGAGTACTGGAGTGGGGTGCCATTGCCTTCTCCGGAAGAAACTGTGACCATTAACGAAACTTGGAAATATGTTTTACTTTGTTCTTATGATATTTGACTTCTATAAAATAAAAAGGAGCCTTGAAAATGAAATAAAGAGAAACAATGTGGGAATGGAGAAAAGAAATCAACCAAAAGACTTACCATTCCTCATGATTGTCCTTACCTGCACTGCGGACAGATATAATAAAGCAAATTAGCTTCAGCTAGATTTCAAAAAAAAAAAATTAAAAACCAGCATATGCTGAGAAATGACTTAATACAGAGAATTGTGTTAAGCTCTGACAACTAGCATTTAAGGACTTCTCATTAAGGTGGAGTGATGTCAAAAGATACTTAATATAGCTATATATATCCATATTATAGATTTATATATGTTAATATCCTCAGTTCAGTTCAGTCACTCAGTCGTGTTCGACTCTTTGAGACCCCATGAACGCCAGGGGGTCTTGTCCATCACCAACTCTCAGAGTCCACCCAAACCCATGTCCATTGAGTCGGTGATGCCATCCAACCATCTCATCCTTTGTCGTCCCCTTCTCCTCCCACCTTCAATCTTTCCCAGCATCAGGGTCTTTTCAAATGAGTCAGTTCTTTGTATCAGGTGGCCAAAGTATTGGAGTTTCAGCTTCAGCATCAGTCCTCCCTTACTAAAGAGGCCAAAACTAATAACAGATGGATATTGAGATTAGTAAAATTTCAGGGGCTTCCATGGTAGCTCAGCTGGTAAAGCATCTGCCTGCAATGCAGGAGACACCTGTTCTATTCCTGGGTCAGGCATTTCTCCTGGAGAAGAGATAGGTTACGCATTCCATTATTCTTGGGCTTCCCTGGTGGCTCAGATGGTACTCTGCCTGCAATGCAGGAGATCTGGGTTTGATCCCTGATTTGGGGAGATCTGCTGGAGGAGGGCATGGCCAACCACATCAGTATTCTTGTCTGGAAAATCCCATGGACACAGGAGCCTGGCCAGCTACAATACATGCGGTCACAAAGGGCTGGACATGACTGAGCGACTAAACATTCAGCACGATTTCAGGAAGGAAGTAGACATTGATCCGGACTTTTAAGACACAACATAAGAAACACTAAAAATGACAGTCATTTTGACCATCACTGCCTTCTACTGTTAATCTCAGGGTTGCAGGAGACTGTTGCATGATCCTTATATCATGCTTGTAATAATAAATAATAACCTCTTTCTGAACACTTGTTGCTGCTGCTGCTAAGTCGCTTCAGTCATGTCTGACTCTGTGTGACCCCACAGACGGCAGCCCACCAGGCTCCCCCGTCCCTGGGATTCTCCAGGCAAGAACACTGGAGTGGGTTGCCATTTCCTCCTCCAATGCATGAAAGTGAAAAGTGAAAGTGAAGTCGCTCAGTCGTGTCCAACTCTGCTACCCCATGGACTGCAGCCCACTAGGCTCCTCCATCCATGGGATTTTCCATGCAAGAATACTGGAGTGGGGTCCAAGTCATATTTGCAATATTCTTAGTAAGTGCAGAAAGTGAATCCAGGGTTCCTATTGCTTTCATGTAAGCTGAATGCCTGTGTGGAGGTTGGTTTAGGCTGGAGTTAGTTTCTTCTAGAGGAAAGGGACTGGATTAAGTATCTGGAGATCCTTCCAACTGTGTAATTATTCTGTATCGATTTTAATTATCCACAAAGCATGAAACTGCTGAGAGCTCTGATTCCAAAGCTACTACCTAAATGTTGCAGAGTCCTACCCTTGCCCCTGCTAATTCAGTTCCTCTGTCTTTACGGGAAAATTAATGTTGCAGATAAAGCTTTAGGTAGCATTTGTCTTTTAACAGTGAAAATAAAGAACTGAAATTCCTAACAGTAAGATTTAAGTTTAGAAGCTTCCTGGGTAAGTTCAAAAGGTGACTTTGATCCCAGGTGTCTAGAAAAACAAGAATATGAAAAGCCACATTCTCTTTAATAACGCATAGTTCACATTTACATTTAAATGAAATATCCTTTGAAATGCTTTCTTTTACATCAAACTATTCAACAGCTAACTTTATAAAGTTTTTTTTTTTTTNATCAAACTATTCAACAGCTAACTTTATAAAGTTTTTTTTTTTTTAAAAAAAAACCTAGTTAGAAGTTTCTTGCCACAGTAAGAAATTCAGCAGTGCCACAGATCTTAAGGCATTCCGTATATTGTCATTCTTTGCTTGCTCAGTCGTATCCAACTCTCTTGCGACTCCAAAGACTGTAGCCTGTCTGGTCCTCTGTCCATGGAATTTTCCAGGCAAGAATACTGGAGTGGGTTACCATTTCCTCCTCCAGATCTTCCTGACCCAGGGATTGAACCTGGTCTCCTGAAGTGGCAGGTGGATTCTCTACCTACTGAGCCCCAGGGAAGCCCACATGTCTGTATTATTCAGCAACTGCATGATGGATGCTCTCCTGAAGCAACAGATGTTTACACAGAGAACATTCTTTTTTTTTTTTTCTATAAATTCTGACATCTACCAAGAATAGCATTAGCCAAAATACTGTTTCGTTTTAGTGATTCTTCAGTAAAGTATCCTTGATTTGGGGCAATTTCTAATCTGCTAATTTGTTATCATTAGGATCTACAAAAACAACCTAGGTGTGAGCTACAAAAGATAGCAGCTGTTCCCATAATGTTACTGTGGCAGAGTTACACCGTCTGGATAGCTTAGATTTATGTCTGTGGTCCAATCTGTCAACTTCTTTCAAAATTATTTTTTAATTTGTGTTATGAGTAAATCATGAATGATGAGTCACAGGACTTCATAACATTTACTTTACTGATGAAATATTCTTTTCTATAATTTAGTATGCCTGGCATGCTTATGTGTATGTCTATCTGTGTGTACATTTTAGGATGTTTTTTTTTAATTTCCTTGCACCTGTGCAAATAGATGGAGGGTCATTATCCTAGGTGCTATGTCCATAGAAGTCACAGAGTAAAAAAGGCATTATTATAGCAACAAAACCCTCCAGAAGTAAATCTAGTGAACTGTGGCTAATTCACAGTTTATGGTGAGGTTTCCTTATCAGTGGAGCCACATTTCTCAATTCCTTTTCCACAACTAGCTTCATCCTATTAAACCCAGAGAGAAGGCTGAGTCTTCAGACATGGCTGACTGAATACCAGCATGATTAGGACTTACTTCTTGATGGCTGTCGGATGTTATACATTGGTTTTCTGTCCTAATTTCCTAAAGAACAGTGCCAAAGGAGAAACAAATAGAAGGAAAAGATGGAAAGGAAGAGTGAGGAGAGAGATGCCAACGATTCAGCTGCTGTAAGCATGGCAGAAAGAAAGAAGAAAAGACAGGAGTGCAAAAATGGTTTTTAGTCCTTGCTCTGATTCTTTCTAGTTCAAAGACTGCCAGTTCCAAATCTTTATATCTACTGTTAACTGCCTCACCTTCACATCCCCTCACATGGTCAGCGTCACATTAGCTCCACACAATTATGATCTCAGCAGTCCCAGCCACATCTGCTCTTTCCTTAGTGACTGGAAAATCATATCTAATTACCTTCAATAGCATTCAAAATATAGGTATTAGAGAGCTTTAGCTTTCAGAGAACCAAGAATTAGCTAGGTAGTTCTTTTTAATCAACATTTTTATGATTTATTTTATTCTGAATAATGTTTCAGCTTTAGAGGACTAGAGAATTTTCCAGAAAATAAGGCTTTTTGTTTAAAAGGTTCTGAAGGAGGACGAGAATTTATAATTATTACTAATTCCTTAGAAGATGGTATAAAAACACTTTATCTTTTAATTCCAGTTTGAAGGTAAGAAGCTGCTCATAAAAGAAGGCTATTTTATTTAAGTGATTGTTCAACACAACTTACCTTAATTTACTTGTCTTTATAATATAACCACGTCTGTCTTATATGCGTCATGTTGGTTCATTCAATATAAGTACTAAAAATACTACCACTACTTATATTTCTGTGACAATCCTCTATGTAATTCCAATGACTCAAGATATTTCATTATTGTTTGCTACTAGGATAAATATCTCATTTATTCTCAAATTATAATATTTAAAAGCCCCAAAGGCATCCTCTCAAGAAATAAATAGTTGGTAACAGAATAAAGAAAGGTATCAAAGCATTCTCATTGTTCTTTCCCTTTTCCAAAAGTCCAAATGAGTCACACTCATAGGTCCAGAATCAAAGACTCTTGGAGATGAAGTCCAAACTATAATATAATCACAACATAATATACCACTCAAGTTGGGCCCCCTCAGCTTGACTCAACTTCACACAGTTACCTTCCTGACTCAAAGCTGTCTTTGAAGCTATAACTCAAAGTTACTGTCCCTTTATCTCTCTTTTGCTACTTGTACCATGAGTGCACACAGTCCGACTCTGTGACCCCATGGACTGGAGCCTTCCAGGCTTTTCTGTCCATGGGATTTCCCCAACAAAAATACAGGAGTGGGTTACCATTTCCTCCTCCAGGGGACTTTCCTGACCCAGAGATTGAAATTCCATCTTTTGTGTCCCCTGAATAGGCAGGCAGGTTTTTTTTTTTTTTTTTTAACCGTTGGTGCCATCAGGGAAGTCCTTTAGAAAATATATCATTGTAAAATCTTTCTCTGCTCCTATGAAATGTAAATATCTTTAAAAGGTCCTTGCCAGTTTTACAAGCAAGAAATGACCTGAAAGTCAACAATTTGAAATCTAAACATCCAGGAAGACAATTGTTCAGTTGTGAAGTCATGTCTGACTCTTTGTCACCCCATGGACTGTAGGAGGACAGTACCTGAATCTTTCTGTGTCTGTAGGAAGGTAAGTCACTAAATTGCTTCAGTTGTGTCCAACTCTTTGGGACCCTATGGACTGTAGCCCTTCAGGCTTCTCTGCCCATGGGGATTCTCCAGGCAGGAATACTGGAGTGGGTTGCCATGCCCTCATCCAGGGGATCTTCCCAACCCAGGGATCGAACAAGTGTCTCTCACATCTCCTGCATTGTCAGGTGGGTTCTTTACCACTGGTGCCACCTGGATAAATCCAATTAGCAAACAAAGGTGGTTTGAGAGACTTCCACCCCACCTCTTAAAACTCTCTTGCCCTTTGTTTTCCTTGGATAAGAGCTCAGACTGAGACTGGCCTCTCTCTCCTGTTGCCATAGCTTTGAATTAGGCTTGCTTATGAAAAGATCCCAGACTGGGTTACATTCAGAGAAAATTATTTTCCACATCCACTAATAAAGAATTAACATTTACTATTACTTAGTAAACACAAAGGGCTTCCTTGGTGGCTCAGATGGTAGAGAACCTTACCTGCAATGCTGGAGACCTGGATTCGATCTCTGGAGGGGGAAGATCCCCTGGAGAAGGGCATGGCTACCATCTCCAGTATTCTTGCCTGGAGAATTCCATGGACAGAGGAGCCTGGTGGGCTACAGTTCATGGGGTCACAAAGAGTCAGACACGACTGAGCAACTAACACCCACACCCACACACAGTAGACACAAAAGTTGGAAGAGACCCGATGCTGGGAAAGACTGAGGGCAAGAGAACAGCCGACAGACTTTAGAGCAACCTTCATGACTAATGGGACCACTGCCACCCAGGAGATGAGACGCTCTCGTGTCACCATAGGAAGGCCTAATCTCCCCCTTCCTGTCCTGCTGGTCAGATACAGAATTCAAATTATCTAGGTCCAGAGTGTACCATCTTTACATCTTACATTTTGAATTTATCTGAGGTTCAATTTTAGTTAGTTTTTTTTTTTTTTTAAGTTCTCCCTGCCCTTAATTCACAGGAAAAGGAACCAAATTTAAATCTAAGAGTCAGGCACGATTTCTGTGGCATACAAGCCAGAGTATGGTCCTTTGGTCTTTCATGGCTTGGTTGCCAACATGTGAAATGACTTGTTAGAATTCACAAATTCAAGATACTCTTTCCCTCCAAGAATGCAGGCTTCCTGCAGCTGCTCCTTGAGCTTATACTATTCTCCAGTTGTATATCAGCTTCAGAGGAAGTCTTACATTCTTTCTGCAGTAAATTTGAGTGTATGTGCTCAGATGCTTAATCATGTCTGACTCTTTGCGACCCCATGGACTGTAGCCTGCCAGGCTCCTCTGTCCATGGGATTCTCCAGGCAAGAATACTGGAGTGGGCTGCCACGCCCTCCTCCAGGGCATCTTTCTGACCCAGGGATTGAGCCCACATCTCTTATGTCTCCTGCATTAGCAGGCGGGTTCTTTACCACTAGTGCCAGTATAGTGGTAGTCTCAGTGTACCTTTTTGAAAAACAGGTCATATTAATATTTGATTATAAACATATTTAGCTAGTTAGGTTTCTCACTTCAATATCTAGCTTTTTTTTTTTCCTTACCACATAAGCAATGAACCCATGTTTTGATTGGGTGACAGATTTTTAAATTCTAGATGTGAGATAAAACCAGTGGTTTTAATATCTCAATTTCTTTTTGTTCAGATATCTCCTAGGTCTTTCACAAATGGAGTGTATTGATACTGATTTTGGGTCAAGCGGTCAAGTTAGCAACAACACTAGAAAGAGATATACTACTGCTTTTTCTCATCCCAAAGGATTGTCCTGAAGATCAAACATTCTATAAATTTTTTTCAAGCCTATTTACTCAATCAAAATGTATTCAAGTTTCTTTCACTTGAGAAACCATGGCCAATAAGACATGCAAACTATTTCCCTTATTGATTACCCTCAATTTTTTCTAATATGTTTCCTGTTTCTGGAAAGAATCAAACACAAATCAGACATATTTCTTTAAATCTTAATTCCATCCCTTCTCATCTCTTGTATTTTCCTCTTGAAGAAGCAAAACAAGCATTTAAAAAAATAAAACTTGCCTTATAGATATGTTAAAAAATTTCTGTGATGGAAGTTTATGAGCGTATTTATAAAGTGTTAAACTATACATAAAATGGATTGTCTCCCAGGGGATCCAAAACATGAGATGGAGAATGTTTGACCTTTTCTACTGTTCCAAATGGAATCTGTACTAGAAAAATTGTAATATACTTTTCCATGGTCTAAACTTGACAATTGGTTTAAATGGCAAAGAAATGGTTCCTCAGGAAATAGGATATTTAAATTTAAATCAAAATATTTTTATATTGTTAGATTCAAGGATTTAGAAGCCATAAGAATAATTTTCTTGAATTACTCTTGATGCATATGACAAAATTTTTATTTATAAAGTTACATGTACCTTTTTTCAACCTTTTTCATTTTCCCTCCGCAAACTTTAGTCTTTGTTCTTCAAGTCACACTTTCTTTGAGGCTCTATAGCTCAGCCATCAAATTCTTTTGAGAACAGCCAGACTCACAGAAGTTGACACACTGGGGTCAAGATTGCTCCAAAATTCATCACACAGATTCACTTAAACTATATGCAACTCAATCCTAGAGTATAAAATAAGATGGTAGAAGAGAGATGAGTAAATTGTATATGACCTACATAGATCTTCATAGGCACATCCTTAATGCAAAGAAAAGTTAAAAATATTGAACCTGATTGGTTAAAGAATTTCCACAAAAATCAAACAATTTCCAATGATACCAAGAGTGATGCCTGATAACCTTTGTAATTATGAAAGTCTTGATATGACAGATATTTGCTTTACATAGAATTAAAAAAACATTATTTTTACATGGGCAAGACTTTCTTAATTTTGTGTTTCAGAAGGCTTTAAGAGTTTGTTAGCCTATAATTGAAGTAAGGAAATAAAATGAATCAGCTTTAGAATAAAAACTGTTTTAGCAGAATTCAATGAACTGCCTCTTGTCCAAGTCAATAAAATGTACAATTTTGTATAATCTTTGATTTATATTGATAAGAATTGATAGGAGTTAAATTAGAATGAAGTAGAGTTCTCATATTGTTCCCCAAAGGCAACTGAAAAAAAAAATGAGAACAGTCAGATAAAAAAAAATAAATGGTAGGTATAAAACTGAACAAAACGTGATTTCCATGTGCTGTTAATATTTACACAAAATTTCATGTAGTAAACTTAACTTGAAGTGGATTTTCCTTTTTAAATAAAATTGAAATCAAAATATTTTAAACTGACAGCTTAATTATAAATCACATTACCACAGGGATCTTTTTAAAATTAGTATGTTGGTAAGAGTAGGCAATCTGGGGGACAAAAATAGCTTTGCAAGTGTTTTGAAACAAACACAATTGACATTCAGTATAATCTTATGAGGTAAATAAAAAATAGTGACCTACCTCCCACGAATACATAGAAGGAAACTGAGGTGCAGAAAGCATAAGGCAGCAGGCATATGCTCCTAGTTGCCACTATCAAGCTAGTGTACAACTACTACAATTACTTTCTCATTAGGGGAATCATTATGCTAATAAACAAATAAATAATACAAGAGGAAACCTAACCCAACTCTAAAATTTGGATATTCAGATTAAATTCTTACGATATTATAGATTTGGAAGAAGAATCAAGTTTGGCCTCTCTCAATTTCACAAACAGGGGCATACATCGAAACACCACTAAGGATAAAAGAAAAAAGAAACGTCTGCTTCACTGACTAGTCTAAAACCTTTCACTCTATGGATCACAACAAACTGTGAAAATTCTGAAAGAGATGGCAATACCAGACCCTTTACCTGTCTCCTGAGAAACCTGTATGCAGGTCAAGAAGCAACAGTTAGAACTGGACATGGAACATGGACTGGTTCAAAATTGGGAAAGGAGTATGTCAAGGCTGTATACTGTCACCCTGCTTATTTAACTTATAGGCAAAGTACATCATGAGAAATGCCAGGCTAGATGACTCACAAGCTGGAATAAAGATTGCCAGGAAAAATATCAATAACTTCAGATATGCAGATGACACCACTGTTAGGGCAGAAAGTGAAGAAGAATTAAAGAGCCTCTTGATAAAGGTGAAAGAAGAGAGTGAAAAGGCTGGCTTAAAATTCAACATTCAAAAAAATAAGATCAAGGCATCTGGTCCCATCACTTCATGGTAAATAGTTGGGGGGAAAATGGAAATAGTGAGACATTTTATTTTGTTGGTCTCCAAAATCAGTGCAGTGACTGCAGCCATGAAATTAAAAGATGCTTGCTCCTCAGAAGAAAAGCTCTGACAAACTTAGACAGCATATTAAAAAGCACAGACATCACTGCCAACAAAGGTCCATATAGTCAAAGCAATAGTATTTCCAAGTAACCACAAATGGACAAGAGAGTTGGACCATAAAGAAAGCTGAGTGCCAAAGAATTGATGTTTTTGAACTGTGGTGTTGGAGAAGATTCTCGAGAATCCCTTGGACTGCAAGGAGATCAAACTAGTCAGTCCTAAAGGAAACCAACCCTGAATATTCATTGGATGGACTCATGCTGAAGCTGAAGCTCCGATAAATACTTAGGCCACTTGATGCAAAGAGCCAACTCACTGGAAAAGGCTCTGATGCTGGGAAAGAATGTGGTCAGGAATAGAAGTGGGTAACGGGATGAAATGATTGGATGGCATCATCGACTCAGTGGACACGAGTTTGAGCAAATTCCCAGAGCGTAAAGGACAGGGAAACCTGGTGTGCTGCAGTCCATGGGACCTCAAAGAATCAGACACGACTGAGTGACTGAACAAGAACAACAAATACCAGGAGACTCAGCCACACACAGACTCAGACATGATCATGTCTATAGAATCATCTTCGTCAAGCCATGTCACATTTTGTGAATTCCTACAGAAAGTGGCTCCAGCGCTAGCTCGTCCTACATGGATGGCGAGGTGGCTCCAGAAAATAAACTCTGTTTTTTACCAACATTACCTGTCCTGAAAGCTCAGTTCTCTTTTTGGTTAGATTAGGGCAGCCACTGCATGACAGGCACACCTTGCCCCCCAGGGCTCCTCTCTAGCAAAAGGCAGCATGAGATAAATCAGCCCACCTCTACTGAAGAAAGAAGGTGCCAACCAGAGACAGAACAAGTGAAGCTGGTACAAGTCTGTTAGAATTCTCAAAGCAAAACTGTGAAGTTAACTCCCAAGATTAACAACAAATAAGCCTCCATAACGGCCACATGCTCATTCACTCACTTCTATGGCACCAACTGGAATTCTCAAGACACGGGTTGAAGTCCTCGGTTCTACGCGCAGAAGCAAGCTCCAACTGGGATCTTAGTTCAAATCTGTCTTGCACGACAACTTATGCTGTGGCTTTACTTGGTGATCACTTTAGCCTTCAGCCAATGAAGAGATAAACTGAATTCAGCAGGTCAAAAGCTGGTTGTCTCACTCACACCTCCTGACTGCTCAGTCCTCTACCTGGTTGAATTAGGGTAGCCATCTGCACCCCCACAAGAGTTCTCTCTCCTACAGAGAGCTAAACATCAGATCAACCAGCCCACCTCTATGACAGAAAGGAGGTGCCAGCTCTATAGCATAACTAAGTTCACAGTTTAGAAAATATTTTCATTCTGTCCTTTAGCCATTTTTAGCCTATAATAGTAACAGACGTCAAGCACCTTTCCCAAACCTAATGACCATTTTAGGCTTCACAGCTTAGTGCTATTTCTAAAAGTTTCTTAGTCTCTATTTTCCCCAATTCCTGACATTTTGTCTTCTATGTTAATTTTTCTTTAACGTCTCACCTCCCTTCTCCGGGCTAGCATTTGGTCTTGTTTGAAAATGTTTTCTGATACTTTTCCACCTGTGCCTCCAGTTTTTCAATATCAGCTTTCTTTATAGGATTTCATTCTTTTTTTTTTTACAAATATGTATATCTAATATGTCTCTCTCTGAATTATCAATGAGTACCTGTAAGTCAGCATAAAACTGTACATATTTAGAATAATGAAACCAGTTTCTCATAAAGATAACCTTACATAAAAATTGGATTTCTAAAGCATCCCAAGAAATTGCTGGAGTTCAGAATATGGTTAGGGACCAAAAGCAGCCTGGTAATGATAGGAGCAAGTTCCACTCAACTCATTAGTGGTAAGGACAGAAGTGGTCACATAAGGGTATGTGAGAGGTCAGAAAAGAGAGAAATTTTCCGGATGGGTGGTGATGTACAAAAATGAGAGGCATTGGGAGCCCTAGCCGTGTGGCATGGAGAACACGTGGGTTCTGAGGGGTGCTGAGGGGCTGCGGCAGTATTGATCTCATTTAGAAGATGAGACTCAGAAATATGAAAATTGGGTAATAAACAAGCAGCAAGCATCTGTATATGGCTCACAAAAATTCCTGTGCTGGGGGGTGGGGGTGAGAGGAAGGCTCAAGAGGGAGGGGATTTATGTATACTTACAGCTGATTCGCCATGCTGTACAGGAGAGACCAACATAACATTGTAAAGCAAATGTCCTCCAATTAAAAACAAAATCCCTCTGACACTAAAGATATATTAATGTTTTCCTACAGATGAATCAGTGTTTAGCATATCTGTGCTATAGAATCGCATATTAAATTTTCCATTTGAATGAAGATATTGAACAGCTCTAAGTTCACACTGCTATTAACGGATAAGAAAATATGTTTCTACTCTGTCACGAATATATAAAATATATTTAATAGTAAATATCTCAGGGAGATCATCATGTTGCTGATACCTACATGGTTATTACATTTTTGCTCTTGACATATTATCTCTATTTGCTTCTCAAAAATCATTAAGGTTCATAGTTAGTTTTTGTTATTTATGAATTCTCTAGAAATATACTTTTCCTTTTTGTTTC
>SJYQ01004476.1:588513-600410 GCA_006410935.1 Redunca redunca
ATTATTATTCAATCAAAGCAAAAAACAAAACAGTGACAATAACAAAAACTCCTAAAACTCACATACTGGTAAAATTTACTTAAAGACCTGTCTGGAACAAGGAAAGAAGGAAGACTTCTGCGTTTAACAAAAATCGTAACTACCATCAGCTGAGGAAATTTTTCAAATAATCTGGAAAATGTGCATAATAGAGCATTCTGCAAGCAGGCATACACTTAAAATTATTATGAGATCTAGAGAGAAAATACATAAAGTTTCTCATATATCAATAAAATATCCAATATTATGTTAAATAGAAATTTGATACTCTTTTGAATAAATATCATTTTTCAAACTTTAAATTTCTTCTCACATGTTTACTCAGTTAATGGAGAAAAAAGATTATGGTTGACTTATGCTAAATTTTTTCTTTTGGCCACACCACACAGCATACCTTATTTTAGTTCCCCAGCCAGGGATCAAAACTTGAACCCCTGTAGTGAAGCATGGAGTCCTAACCACTGGACTGCTAAGGAGTTTCCTAGTCTAAAATTATCTAACAATTCTTGATCACTGTTAGATCTTGAAGTAAGTAGAGACTGATCTAAAATGAGTATGATTATAAATTGTATGAGAGAAAAAAAGGAAAACAATAGATAAATAAAACCTATCTTTAAAGGATAAAGAAATGAAATTTAGAATTTGGTACCCTAAAAAAGAAGCCATCACTCTTGAGATTTCTGTGGGAATCAAGATGCATATGACAAAGTTAAGATGTTTTATTTAAGTCATCTGAAAACAGACACAGGAACACATCCTGAAAATAAACAAAAGGATTTCACTTACAATTAAAAGTAAAATTTCACTTTCCATTCTGATGTAAGTTAATATACCTAAATAGATTTGCAACATATTTTCAAGCAATGGACTTTCTCACTTGTCTTTATTAATTCAAGGCATATGTTAAAAAATGGCAGTTACTGAGTGGGCCTTCCCTGGAGGTACTGGAGGAAATGTTTAGATGGCTACATGGTAATTCTACACATGTTTGTATTTTTTTCTGCCTTAGGATATATATGCTTGGATGTCCTGCCAATACTTGATACCTAATACGTTGCAAATTAAGCTTTTACTTATTAAAAATATCTCCCTCACAAAGTATTTTGCATTTAAAGCTCCTTTTGACTTCACATCTGATTGCCTTTCTCTGTAGCATGTCCCCAGTGATTACTGAGACTTGAGAATACTTCCATGGCCTAATGTATCTTATTTATGTTTATTTCCCAAAGTCAAGGTCTAGGATTGTTACAATCCAGTTGTCTCTTTATATGGTTTTTCCAGTAGTCATGTATGGATGTGAGAGTTGGACTGTGAAGAAAGCTGAGCGCCAAAGAATTGATGCTTCTGAACTGTGGTGTTGGAGAAGACTCTTGTGAGTCCCTTGGACTGCAAGGAGATCCAACCAGTCTATGCTAAAGGAGACCCGTCCTGGGTGTCCTTTGGAAAGACTGATGCTGAAGCTGAAACTCCAATACTTTGGCCACCCCATGCGAAGAGTTGACTCATTGGAAAAGACTGATGCTGGGAGGGATTAGGGGCAGGAGGAGAAAGGGATTACAGAGGATGAGATGGCTGGATGGCATCACTGACTTGATGGGCGTGAGTTTGAGTGAACTCCGGGAGTTGGTGATGGACAGCGAGGCCTGGCATGCTGCAATTCATAGGGTCACAAAGAGTCGGACATGACTGAGAGATTGAACTGAGAACTTCTAGAATAATCTTTTAAGTTTATTTTCTTAATAATATTCTATTCATCACTACATTACAGCCTTGCATTCAAAAATATCTATCACTCGCATTTTCTTAATCGCATTCTCTTCAATCTTATCTTTCTTTATTCTTATATAGCTATTCTGTTTTAGCAATTTCAGTGTTTTTATCATTATCTCTTCATTTATCTTTACTACTTATCAGCAAATACTTTGCATATTATAGAACAAACATTAGGCATTCACTTCTTAAAAGGGAAAGAAATAAGAAATAAGGGAAGAAGGGGGGATGGAGTAAAGTATAATAATAAATCCATTCTCATTTTCTGAGATATTATAGCTGACTCATATCTAATATTCCATCCCTGATATTAACTTTCTTATGTACCCCAATTCTAAATTCCCTTGTACACATTCCACATTGGAAACTCAGAAATATCATAGAAACTCACCCAGGAAGTCATGGAATTAGGAAGTCAGACATAGATGTCATCAACCATGCTGTCCTCTGAGTCTTGTAGAAGACTGTGATTCTATTAATATAGTCAGTATAGTGGGCAAATATTTTCACATTCAATAATTTAACAAAGTGGGGATATACTCTAGGACTCCATCATCACTAATTTGTTTAGAATAGAGAGGGAGCAAGAAATAAGGCAATGGCAAAGGGGTTTCCTGGAAATTAAGTCACCTTACTTTCCCAGAAAGTCACCAACTTCATCATCACAAAGCCTTAGAGAGGTTAAAGCTGTCTACACTTACGTTCATTTTAACTTTCACTTACTCCTCACCCATCATCCTGACTTGTGGTCTTTTAAGTCCATTGAAACAATCCTTGCTGAAATTCCCAGTGATTTCCATTGTCACTAAATCTAATCAACATTTCTCAGACTTTAGGTGATATAACAGCAGTTTTTGACACAATGTCTTCCCCCACTTTCAAAGCATATTTTTCGCTGGTCGTCCGTCCCATTGGTCTTATACTCCTGCCTCTGTGCCCCCTCTTTGTCAGTTGCAGGTCCATTTGTGTATGTAGTTCAGTCACTGAGTTGTGTCCAACTCTTTTGCAACCCCATGGACTATAGACCACCAGGTGCTTCTGTTCATGACATTTTCCAGGCAAGAATGCTGGAATGGGTTGCCATTTCCTTCTCCAGGGGATGTTCTAGACCCAGGAATTGAACCCACATCCCCTTCATGCATTGGAGAAGGAAATGGCAACACCACTCCAGTGTTCTTGTCTGGAGAATCCCAGGGATAGGGGAGCCTGGTGGGCTGCCGTCTATGGGGTTGTGCAGAGTCAGACATGACTGAAGCGACTTAGCAGCAGCAGCAGCAGCCCCTTCATTGGCATACATTAAACAGTGATGTACCTCGAAGTTCAGATTTAGGCTTTCCTTCTTTTTATTCTATGCTCTCTTTCACTTCCACAGTTTGAAAAATGACCTAACACAAATGATTTCTTCTGAGCTCTAAGTCAATATATTCAATTTCCTATAAGACATCTCTCCTAGGATTTATTTCCAAACACACATTCACGTCTGAAATAAAATTCACAATCTTCCCACCCACTCGGTGCATTTTCTATCTCGATGAATAACACCCACATCCATCTAGCTGTACAAGCCAGAAAACTCCTCTAGATGACAAACTAATCTATCCACATTCACCTCAGTGTTCCTTTAGTTTCCTCACAACACTGCAGCTTGGATGATCATTTAAAAATGAAAATCTGATCACCTCCCTCCCCTGTTCAACCCCTCTCCGTGGCCTCATGTCACTCTTGGACAAATCTTGACACGTTCTAAAAACCTTCATGGTCTCTATTTCTTTGATCTTTTCTTATAGTATATTATTAGGTCCCTGTACTTTAGCAGCATGGCCTTTTCCGTCCTTTGCCCTCTTGCAAGAATTTGCCAGGATTCTTTCACCCATATGTATCATCAAGTTAATTTCCACTGTGTCCTCTAGCTATCAGCTCATGTGTACCTTACTCAAGAAACCCTGGCTTATCCAGAAAGACAAAATGTGCTTATAACAAGCTCTCAGAACACTATATATCTTACTTTGTCTTGTAGCATTTTCCAGAGTTGTAACTTAACATTTTCTGTGATTATGATGTAATTACTCTTTCTCTTTTCATAGCTTACAGATTTCATGAAGGCAAAGGCTGTACTTGTTTTTGCTTCTCTTTGCATTCGAAATGCCTATCACATAGCAAGAAATCAATAAACACCAACTGAATAAATGAACAATGAATATTTGTGATCTGAACTGGACGGGTGTAAATATCTAGGGAGTAATGCTAGTATGAGGTATGTGTGTGGCATTTAACACTGTAAAGACTAAGTTAAAATGACATACTATCAGACTATAGAAGAATCAAAAGTAACTGGATTATATTCAGGCACGTGTTAGTTATTGAAGTACCAGCTTGATGATGACAATATTCAAGAATAAATACTATTTAATGATGATAATTATCTGCATTTTTCTTCAGTGAGGATAATGAAGATCAAATCTCTATGTGTACTTATATCTGTATATCTAATTGGCAGAAATTACAAAAGGACTGATATTTAACTATAAGGAAATATGGCAGCAAATAAATCTGGTTAGAATGATTCTTGTAACATTCTCTGGGGATACAAGGATAAAGTATATATATGCACCTGGATTTTTTTTCCCCATGTGTAAAGCCTAAGCTTGTATTCATGATTTTTGGTGCAGTGAGAATTTAGATTCTTAACAGTAGAAAGAAATTATATATTTTGGAAAAATTTGAAGGCAAAATCAGAAAAGGATTATCTTTTCTACTTGAAAAACAAGGAAAGAGATGACGCACAAACAATTTAGAAGCAATTCACTCTGAGAGATGTATTGTAAATGAGTGGCTGATAAGAAATAATGGTATATTCTAATCCCAGAAAGCCACTAAACCAATCGTATGTTTATATAAAGTAACTGCTCACCTGGGAAATATTTATAAGTTAATGAAATTGTGAATGGGGGCATAGAATCTGCATGGAGGCTAAAACAGAAGAGAAATATAATGTATGCACTGAAGGTTATACCAGTAAGATAAACATTTCTTTGTCATAAAATGCAGTTTCCAAGCTTTTTCTGTCCTGAAGAGATTGTGAATATTTTTGGTTGACTGAAATGGCTTTAATTGTACATTAATGAACTATGTTCAGATTTTAAATCAATTATTTCTGAAAATGTTTACTATTGCTCAGTGTATCAGAAACTGATTGATCCTTAGGTCAGTTCAGTCACTAAGTCATGTCCAACTCTTCATGACCCCATGGACTGCAGCACGCCAGGCTTCCCTGACCATGACTAACTCCTGGAGCTCACTCAAACTCATGTCCATTGAGTCGGTGATGCCATCCAACCATCTCATCCTCTGTCGTCCCCTTCTGCTGCCCCCAATCTCTCCCAGAATCAGGGTCTTTTCCAATGAGTAAGTTCAGGTGGCCAAGTATTGGAGCTTCAGCTTCAGCATCATTCCTTCCAGTGAATATTCAGGACTGATCTCCTTCAGAATGGACTGGTTGGATCTCCTTGCAGTCCAAGGGACTCTCAGAAGATTTCTCCAACATCAAGTTCAAAAGCATCAATTCTCCGGCACTCAGCTTTCTTCACAGTCCAACTCTCACATCCATACATGACCACTGGAAAAACCTAATGATTGATCCTACTGAAGTATTAAAACTGATTGCCTAGAAATGTGAAGTAAGAGATCCAACTGAGACATGTAGTGATTCTTCTAAGAGCCAAAATAGTAGACTCTGCCCTCAACCTAACCATGAGTCCTTCTTAATTTATTATAATCCCAACATTTTCTTAAGCCTATTTTATTTATAGAAATAAGGAATAAAACAGGGTAAATTGGAAACATTATAAAATAATGATTGGAACATGGTATAACTATGTTTTAGAGATTAGGGGGAAAAATCATGGCTTTACATTAGGAGCAGTAGACCAAAATGATTAACACAAATTTTGGTCTAAGAATGAACTGTTGAATTCTGTTCAGCTTTGTATTGTTAAAATATGTAATCATTAAAACTAGCTGAAATGCTGGCCTGAGTTTCTGTTATCTTTGAAGTTGTACCAGGTGCCCTAAAGGCAACACTATATTTAGAAATTATATAACTGGCACTCAAAAAAAAAAAGAAAAAGCACTTATTCTCAAATTCTCCAAGTTTAAATATACTATTTCAACCAGAATAATGGAATAAGACAGAGTCCATGGGTTTTGAAATTACACATTCCATGAATATTAGTTGAATGAGTAAATAGAATTTTTACAGAATTATGAATAATATTGTGGATATGAGGAAAACCAAAGTTAAGAAGGGTAAAGTAATTTACTACAGATTGAACCACCAGCCTGTGAAGTCCAAAGAACACTTGATAGATTCTCTTCTTTGAGTTTCTGAAAACTCTGGCTATCTATCACTTGCCAGGGGCAAACTGAATTTATGCATATATAAAGAGAGAGTGATTTATATAAAAGCACTGGTGTCTTTGCGTAAACAAGAAGATTAAGTAAATTAAAAAAAAATAACACTAATGTGGAGAAGGCAATGGCACCCCACTCCGGTACTCTTGCCTGGAAAATCCCATGGACGGAGGAGCCTGGTGGGCTGCAGTCCATGGGGTCGCTGAGAGTCAGACACGACTGAGCGAGTTCACTTTCACTTTTCACTTTCATGCATTGGAGAAGGAAATGGCAACCCACTCCAGTGTTCTTGCCTGGAGAATCCCAAGGACGGGGGAGCCTGGTGGGCTGCCGTCTATGGGGTCGCACAGAGTCGGACACGACTGAAGCAACTTAGCAGCAGCAGCAGCAGCAGACTAATGTGATCTAAAAATTTCTACTTCTAATAAACCCAATTACTTACATCTTTGGGGTATAGAATTAACTTGGATATTTTCTATGAAATGTGGCTATTGGCCTAGTAATTCCAGATATTGGAGTCAAACTTCAAGAAACGGTTGGAGAAATGCCTTTCTTCCCTCCATAGCTGAGAGGTAATTCAAATTATTCCTTCCTTTCAAAGAATTACACACAGAAATAGACCAATGTTTTATGTAAGCAGCCATCTTGACCATTTTGCTTATGTTAAGAACTTGTGATTTTGATACTGCTTCTCTGGCTGTAAGGCATACACAAACTCACATTTTTATTTCATTTGACAAATAAAAAGTAGCTTCATGACAGTAATAACTGGTAGGCAGATCAGAGTTTCTGACCTAACTGCACATGGTATTATATATTTTGGCTTCAGACAATGTGTCTTTTGAGACTTCCATCAGTACATAAAAGGAGAATTTAGTAGTTAATGCTCTAATAAGTATGAAACTTCTAGAAAGGTGGACTTCTTTGAAGATGTAAATCTCTAAGCATTATCACCTAGACTTGATCACTTTGCTAGGATCTCTTGGTCCTTTTATCAGAGAAATGTTCCAAATATACATACATAGTATTATCTTCTGATTTTACACATCCTCATATAACTTAATTAATTTTCCATATAATACAGGCAATTACGATATCATCAAGCTACTAAGTGAATCTCTCTCATTATTCAGTCCCTAAGTCACGTCAGAGTCTTTGCAACCTCAAATACTGCAGCACGCCAGGCTCCTCTGTCCTCCACTATCTCCCAGAGTTTGCTCAAATTCTTGTCTATTGAGTCAGTGATGCTATCTAACCATCTCATCCTCTGCCGCCCCCTTCTCCTTTTGCCTTCAATCTTTCCCAGCACCAGGGTCTTTTCTAATGATTCGGCTCTTTGCATCAGGTGGCCAAAGTATCAGAGCTTCAGCTTCAGCATGTCCTTCCAATGAATATTCAGGACTGAGTTCCTTTAGGATTAACTGGTTTGATCCCCTTGCTGTCCAAGGGACTCTCAAGAGTCTTCTTTAAACCACAATTCAAAAGCATCAATTCTTTGGTGCTCAGCCTTCTTTATGGTCCAACTCTCACATCTGAACACGACTACTGGAAAAACCATAGCTTTGACTATATGGACTTTTGTCAGCAAAGTGATATCTGCTTTTTAATAGACTATAGAGGTTTGTCATCTCTTGGGGTGGCTTTTTAATATAGCATATCTTGACAAAAAGAATAAATGAAGACTTAGTCTTTTTTGCTCCTTGCCTACGCCATGAACTTAGATACCATTTTTTCCTGTCATAAAATAATTATAATATCCAATTTCTGGGAATATATTCTTGAGTTTATGAAGCCTGTACCCCAGAACCTAAACACAAAAAGGTTTAATTCCTATTCTGAGAGCACTTTACCATAAATATAGGCTTTAACAAATCAAAACATGAAAATCTAACTTTTAAATAATTTACTTCAAAGAGTCAATACCGGTAGGTAGCATTAAAGTGCCAGAATTAAGCTCTTCATGTGCAGTTATGAAGTCTTCATCATCTTTGTATTCACAAGATGCAGCATAACTCCTGGCATAAATAGGCACTCAAATCCAAGCTTAAGAGATGAGATGTAATGAAATGGCAGAATGGCCTGGGGGTTGGGGGAACACTGTGTGCTCTGGCAGAGTGAGAACGGAGTCCAGAACACAGCTTTCTCCTGGTAGGGACCCTTCCCAAACACTCCCAGTCCAATCACTACCTGCATGAAGACACACAGAGCTAATTCTGCTTGTTCTAATTGCACTTCTATGTCATTCCTTTTGCATGCTAATTTCAGTATGAGTAGGTGGCCTGGGACAACTCACATTCCTGCTGCGGTTGTCGCTTCTCCTTTTTTTTCTCAGTAGCAATTTTGCCATTGGACATGCTCAGTATTTTATTTTTTAGTATATCGGTCTGTTTATATTCACAATAGAATATAAACTCCATGAGGGCAAACCTTTTTATCTGTTTTATTCACTTCTATATTTTTAGCACGCACTCTGGCACCTCACAGGTACCCATAGCTATTGGTTGAATTGTTTGAATAAACTTCCACTCATCATACTTATTTTTACATTAGGTCTCCTTCTATTCTTTGGGATATATATACAAATGCCTAGAATAAAATTAGTTATCAGCACTTAATAGGAGTAATGTTTAATCTTTTTTTACCTACAGTTTAAACACCTTAATATTATTTAATATAACTGAATTCATCCACTATTTCCATGAAAAGAAATACTTTCTATAGTTGTAGTTTCTAAATATACAAATTTCTTTATTTAATTCATATCTTTACTCAGCGGCTTGATTGAGAGTATATTAAAAACACTGCTTTGAGTTTTTCAGATTCCTTGAAACACATTACAAAGAGGAGTACTCCTAAATTATTTTTATCTTACTTCAGCAAAGGAAAATCTCATCAGTGTTTACAAATTATGAGAAACCTCCCTGGAAAAATAAAACTTCCTGGATGCAACATTTCATATAATCAGAACTATTTTTTTCTATATTAGAGATTTAAGTAGGTTTTATGTTATTTACAACTTTTTATAGCACTGAGATTGGAGAAGGAAATGGCAACCCACTCCAGTGTTCTTGCCTGGAGAATCCCAGGGACGGGGGAGCCTGGTGGGCTGCCGTCTATGGGGTCACACAGAGTCAGACACGACTGAAGTGACTTAGCAGCAGCAGCAGCATAGCACTGAGAAGTGCTGTAATTTTTAAATCATTTAAATAGGTCAGAGAATCAACTTTTCCTTTTCCAGGGTCATTTCCCTTAAAAAGAATAGGATTTCTACATTCATGCATTTATCTTTATTTTGCTGAAACTGAAATTATAGCAAAGCAAAGCTAATCTACAGTAGGTGATATATATTAAAAGGTCAGAGATATAAAAATGAGTGGTTTACTCTTTTTTAAATTGTTCCTACTTTGAAGATTTTAATGCACAAACTGTTTTTTTAAAAATGTTTCAATAATTAATAACTGACAATATCATTTTCAGTTTGCTTAGAAAATATATGTATAGGGCTTGAGGCATTTTACACTTAAGCATAACATATAAAGCTTAGAAAGTTTTATAAACAATTTTCAAGCTTCTTGAAACTGGTTTTAGCAATGATGTTTTGGGTTTGATGCCAAAAGCAAAGGCAACAAAAGCAAAAAAAAAAAAAGTGGAATTACATTAAACTAAAAAGCTTCTGCACAGCAGAGGGAACCACCACCAAAGTGAAAACACAGTCTACCAAATGGAAGAAAATATTTGCAAATCACATATGTGTAAAGAGTTAATATTCAAAATATATGAAGAACTCATCCAACTCAACAGCAAAACATACAAAAAATGTGATTAAGACGTGGGCAAAAATATGAAGAGACATTTTTCTGAGGAAGACATCTAGATCACCAACAGGCACACTCCAACATGCTTAGCAACACTAATAATCAGGGAAATGTAGAGCAAAACCACAATTCACACTATAAGAATGGCTAGTATCAAAAAGACTAGAAATAACAAGTGTCAGCAAGGAAGTGGAGAAAAGGGAACACTTGTGTACTGTTGTTGGGAATGCAAATTTGTGTGGCCACTTTGGAAAACAGCATGGAGGCTCCTCAAAATATTAAAAATAGAACTAGCATATTATCTGGCAATGCTACATGTGGATGTTTATCCAAAGAAAACCAAGACACTAAACCCAAAAGATCTATGCAACCTCATCTTCATTCCAGCGTTGTTTGCAATAGCCCAGGTATGGAAAAAACCTGTGTCTATCAATGGATGACTGGATTTAAAAAAAAATAAAAAATGGGATACACACAGACAGAGAAGAATTTTGTATAGCTGTATAGTATTCAGCTATACAAAAGAAGATTTTGCCATTGGAGACAAACCAGTTGGACCCTGGGGTGTTATGTTAAAATAGGTCAGAGAAAGACAAATACTATATGATCTCACTTATATGTGGAAACCTAAAACAATAAAACTAGAGCAGGAACTGTCAAGCCACTCCAGGATTCTCGCCTGGAGAGTTTCATGGAGAGAGGAGCCTGGCGGGCTTCAGTTCACGGGCTCACAAAGAGTCGGGCGCGACTGGGCGACTGACATGCACAGGCAGATGGCAGCGAAAGCGGGGACAACAAAGGCAAGCTAACGGTCACGGAGCACAGACTGGTAGTTGCCAGAGGCAGTGGGGAGTCATCATGTGGGTGATGGGGGTCAAAAGGCACACGTTCCAGTTATAAGATAAATAAGTTCTGGGGATATAATGTACAACATGGAAACTATAATTTGGTAGACCTTCTGAAATACAAAACTTTGAAGTCCGTTGCACACTTTCAGCCATTTTGTCTCGGCACAGTTCCATAACTTAACTATTTACTTTGTAAAATATAATTTTACATATTTATTGAATATATTTTACTACATACAAACACAATTTCTTCAAATATCCAAAGTTATCTTCTTACAGCCTCTTCTCATTTTGGGGATGAGTGAATAATGTCTCTATGTTCCATACTTTTAATCATTCTCTAAATATTCATCATATCTTTTTTCAACTTTTGTGTTCTAGGATGGATCCCTAAGTTTTGGAGTTTCTGAATTAATATTTCCATGTACCATAAATCTAACCAAATTCTCTGCACTAAAGAAGTTGCCTTTGGTCTTAAAAACTTACTTTAGGTCACTTTAAAAGGAGAGGTACTTTTCTGTGAGTGCAACTCTTTCTCCTTGGGACCTCACCATTAACAATTTTCTACTCAGAGAAGTTTCCCCTTCTTAATTGTGTTTTATATTTTTAAGCCACTTCTCCTATAGCAAAGCATCCACCCCCACACAATAGACTCAAGTTTTGTTTTTCTAAATTAAATAATTTCTGGGTCAAATCCATATTGTAAGCTTTGTAAAAGTTAACATGCAGGTTAACTTTAGATATCATTTAGGTCCTGCTAGATAAAGCTGTTGTGAAAGCAAGCATCTATCAACAATAAAAATTGCTGACATACAGCTTTATCCTGCGAGTCTCAAAAAGCATATTTTTAAGCAAATATATGGAATATTCTTGAGTTTTCTTCATCAACAAATTCTAATAAAAGAAATAATTTAATTTACTTTTTGACAATTATAATTTCAGGTAAGCAAACTTTCAAAGAATCTGATGTTAAAAGCTGATCTACGGAGCAGTTTTTTGAGGCCCTATGAATGGC
>SJYQ01004476.1:606008-618289 GCA_006410935.1 Redunca redunca
TTACATATACATTTTACCTATATTAATATATGTTTAATATGCAATAAATATAAAGAAAAATTGTATCTGGAGAATTTCACATAGATTTTGAAATTATAACCTTTTTTCCCAGGGTTTGTAGCTTTTCATCGTTACTTCATTTCCCCTAATTGGCATCCTAGATTACTTAGATTTTCATATTTATTCACTCAATTATTTATTGCACTGCACTTTTAAACTTGTGCCAGGCACTGTTCTAGTTCCAGGAATACACTGGAGGATACACAAAGTCCTTCACTAGAGACTCTCATGACAAATTCATCGATAGCCTTAGATATTAAGAGAGCTAAATGAGAAATGAAGTGAATTTTATTTTAAAATAGAGATATTTAGTGAGCATTATTGTCTAGAAATAGCCCCGTATAAGAAACAATAACATATCAGAAGTTGCCAATTCAAAGACACCAAAAAATGAAGTGAATTCATCTAAGGTTAAGTGCTAGACACACAGTAAGCACTGCCTATTGAAGAGATGAATAAAAGGAATGAATGAAACATTTCAGTATCAACAATTTTTACCATTTTGTTTCTTAGTGAATCTGCAGTTAACTGTTGGAAAACATCCTATATTATAAATAACCAGTTTTAGCTGAGAATTTACCAGTATCCATTTAGAAAAGAAAACATGTTTTAAAATTGCATTTTTTCAATGTTAAAGGTATAACTTCACTGCATGTGAAATTGTTGTTAAAGGTTTTCTTCTTCATTGTAAACTGTGCTCAAATTGGCCTGCAGAATAAAAAAAAATCTGTTCTCCTATTCTCCAAAACCCAGAATACAGTGGAACGCCAGCTGGCAGCGCCCACTGGCAGGCTGCCATGCTCATCTATGGTTGCAATGCAATCCTAGGGGAAAAAACAATCATGAATTCTGTTTAACTAGGGCCATAGAATGACAGTTGTTTCTTGATGGGCTGCGAGTCTATTACTAAGAGAAACTAGATGAAAGCCATTCAAATCCTACTCTCTGTGACTCTGGGAAGATCAGAGGGCTGAGGAAGTTTTGAGAATAGAGATTATGCTGTTTGTTATCCTTTGACACAGTGATAAAACAATCAAACAGAAAGGAAAGTGAGTTCCAGCGCCAACCCATTATTTGACGAACACCAGTCCCCCTCAAGCTGACTGAATGGTCTTGGTATGGGATAGGATCAACCTGTTTATGAGGAAATAACTACAGAACAATAGCAATCATAATAATTAGCACTTACTGTTACCTTTTTCCAGGCATTTCTCCAAGAATATTGGTGTTGATTAAGTTACTGAAATACTCCAAACAAGTCTATAGGTAGTTGTATTCTTATTCACATTTTCCAGGTAAGAAATAGGAGAAGGAAGACTACGTAATTTACTCAGGGTTAATTTGATTTCATATAACATTTTTTCAACTGTACAGACAGGGTAAAGATTTATAAACTACAGTCACTGATATTCAAGCATTCGTGAATGCCTTAGTAAATTCTTGGTTATTAAAGATAGGAATTCAGGTAGTAGGATTTTTCAGTCTGAGATGTCCCACCCCTTTGGGAGTTAAAGATGAGGAGGAAGGCTACCTAAGCACAAGTTCCAAATGAGCTTTTATATTATATTTAGTTCATTTCCTAACTCTGAATTTCAGCTTTGCCCATGCAGAAGTGTTGTGTGGATTAACTCGATAAGATAAAATAACATCATTTTTATGTGGAATTTAAAATGTAATACAAATGAGCATATATACAAAACAGATACAGACTCACAGCTATAGAAAACAAACTTGGGGTTACCAAACAGGAGACAAAAGAAGGGAGGGGCAAATGAGGGATACGGGATTAACAGGCACAAACTATATGAAACAGACAACGCAACAAGTATTTACCATATAAGACAGGGAGCTAGACCCATCTTATGCTGCTGCTAAGTCGCTTCAGTCGTGTCCGACTCTGTGCGACCCCACAGACGGCAGCCCACCAGGCTCCCCTGTCCCTGGGATTCTCCAGGCAAGAACACTGGAGTGGGTTGCCATTTCCTTCTCCAAGACCCATCTTATAATTACCTATAAATGGATGTAATGTATAAAAACACTGCATTGGTAAGCTGCACACCTGAAATCAACTATACTTCAATAAAAAAATAAAAAATACCGGAGCCTCATCACTGATCAACACTGACCCTGATCAACACACTATTCCTATTCCATATCTGAGAAGAAAACCTTTCCCCTACCATATTTTTATTTTGTAGTACACACTTATTAATAGGTAAGTATGATCTCTGTGCGATGGTAGACGAAAAACTTCAGTATAGGGTGTACTGTGTGGCACAATAAATATATAGACCCTTATTAGTTATAGAAAGCAAATCAGTAGATGGGATCTAATTAAACCATACTAGAGCATCAGGTGTCTACTCTTTTAAATGATCAAAACAAACTGCTTCATATGCCTCAACACAGCAGTCTTGAACTGTCATTTTTTTCAGGCTTACAAAATTTTTGCAGTGATAAAGATTCACCTCCGAGACTGAACAGCATCCAGGACCTGGTCTAATAAAAAACGTTTAACTTCTACTCACTAAATATTTCATCTTGCCCAAAGTACTTAAGGATCGTTTATTAAGTACTATTTCTATGTTGATACCATTGAACGATAGAAAAAGGAAAGTCACTTTTCTCTTAAGCTCCAAAATCATTAATAATACCCTGATATTTGACATTTGATAGAAAATAAATTAACCTGAATATTTTTCAGATGATATTTCAAGGAAACAAAGTACAAAAGCTATTTGGTAATGCATTTTAGCTTAACCAGTGTGAAGGTACTACATATTTAAATGCACGGTCTGCTACTTCTATCGTCTATATGTAACAAATTTAAGAAAAATTAAAAAAAAACTTAAACATCTTGTTATTTAATTGACTGCTGATACTGTCATCAATCTCCTTAGATACTACATACAGGTATTGTCACAAATCTATTTAGGTATTATATATAGGTCAAAGGACTAAAGTACATTCCTCTGAGGAAGGTTCAGGATGGGGAACATGTGTACACCTGTGGCGGATACATGTTGATGTATGGCAAAACCAACACAATATTGTAAAGTAACTTCCAATTAAAATAAATAAATTTATATAAAAAAGAATATTTTTTGGTATGAATTTTTCAATTAAAGACATTTTTGGTAAAACTCAAAAAAAATTTAAGGAAGATAAATATTCTAATTATAGGTTTCTGTTATTTGAAACTAAGCTAATTTTTTTGTAGAGAATGTTTTATATTGAACTTTGAAATGCCTATTATCCTTTGTAAAATATATAAAATTACTTTTTTTTTCTTTTTGTATTCATCAAGGAGAAGTGAAGAACTGATACCTTCTTTTCAAATAATTTTTAGTATTTATTTCATACTTCACACTATTTTAAATCAAAACAGAATTAATGACTTTAGTGTCTACACTATAAATGATTAGTGGAAATATCTTGAGTCCTAAATACTGTAAAGGCTCCATTTACATGAGTATATACAGCCTGGGGACATCGGTCCCTAGGGGAGGGTGTTTGCTATTCAAGTCAAATTAAGTTCACCTCATCTTTGTTTCAGAATGTGTGTTATGCCCTATATTAAGCATACACTTTAGATAAAATCTGGGGTTGTCTCAGAAAAATCTGTTTTCCCAGGAGATTTACACTTGTTCCATTTACCACGTTTTCTTAGTTGTTCAACAAAAAATGAAACTAAAATGCTGCTCTTTACCCTGCGGCATTTCCCTAGTTGCTTACCGTGTATTTTCACACCTCTTTTCTCTCAAGCACATTTTTCCAATGTATTTATCTTACAAGTCCTGAGAAGACGCCGCACATCCACTAGTTAGCAGGACTTGCTGAAATAGCCAATTCTTTTGGCAAACAGGGCATAAATGTAGCAGTCAAAGTTAGAAAAGAATAAACTCAGTTCTAACTTTACACTAAATACTAAAGAAAAAAGAACTAGAAAGGATTTCTGTGATACTTAAGACGTGAATTTCTAAAACAGATTCCTTCCTTCACTTTTATATACTGCAAAGTCTCAGACTATACTCCAGAAATTGATCCAGGTGCTTTCTGTACAACTATCTTTGAAGTCAGCATAACAGTTTCCATTTTACGGTTGGGGAAAAACCTTAATGGTAAGGAAATTGCCCATTGCATGGCAACTAAACAGCTGAACGTGCCTCTGTCCTTAGGTTTAATTTGGCCATTTTCTTTCTCCTATACCATCACCTTTTTCATAAAGTCCTCAGTATAGCAGGAGGACTGATTTCTCTACCTTGGAACTGTAGTCAAAGAGGCCATAAACTACAGTAGTGCCCATATATTCAAATATAAAGTTAAGAAAACATTTGACATGGGTACTGTTACTCTTGCACCTTTTTTTCCTTTTGTCTTTAATAGATCTGAATTAGCTTTCCTTATTCAAATAGTTTGCAGATATCATAATCATTCATTGTTGGACTTCAAATGCACGCCTTGTTTAAAATATTTTGGATTTATCAAAAACATGGATTAACAACTAGAGAGGTTTCTTATAGAATATCTTCAGAAATATTTTTAAAATAAATCAATCACAGAAATTAAAATGTTTCTGTGACAATATATTTTAGTTTTCAAATGAAAATGCCATCGTTCAAGCCACCAACTGTGTTTTTTTTTAGTCTTTTTATTATGTGGGAAGTACATAAATGCCAATTCTTCAGTAATTGCTAAGGTAAATATTATTTTACATTAAGTTCTTAGCAGAATAAATATTATACCAAATAATTTTTGATTGTTTTATTTACCATGTTGATTACTTAATCCTCTCATCCTAAATGTCATAAAGTAGTTTTACGAGCAAACATTTTTTGCCTTTTCTCATTTTGTATTTCAAAATGATCTTGTAACTTGAAATAATCAAATCTTTTATGAATAATTCATGTCAGTCCTCAATTCAAGCTCTGATGATAAGGAATCTACCTTTAACGCAGGAGACGGGCATTCAATCCCTGGGTTGGGAAGATCCCCTGGAGAAGGGAATGGAAACCCACTCCAATATTCTTGCCTGGAGAATCCCATGAACAGAGGAGCCTGGTGGGACTAAGGTCCATGTTGTCACAGAGTGTCTGACATGACTGAACAACTAACAAACGTACACACACACACGTCAGTACAAATTTATTTTTGCAGCATTTTATGGGATGCCATGGAAACCTAAAATTCTGACTTAAATAGTCATAACTGTAAGAACTAACTCATGAGTTTTTACTATTGTCCAAGGTTTCTAATAAGCACCTAATATTAATCATCTTATTTACTCCTGACAACAAGTCTATGAGGAGAATACTATTATTTTGATATCCATCTGGTAGTGAGGGAATGGGTCCCAGAGAGAGCAACAGAATGAGGAACTTGCCTTGTGTCACACAACTAGGAAGACATAAGGCTTGGGAACAAGTCTCCATCAGATTAACTATTAGGCAGGAGCCAATTGTTACTAGACTAGACAAGCAGTGAAAAGCAAGAAAAAACATATTCAAGTCATACATTAAGACTAACACTGAAAATAAATATGTTTAAAGTTCAATAAACAAATCAGAGCACTTACATAGAAGAGGCAATTGGAATAGGCTTTGAATGACAGGTAGGCTTTTAACAAGTGGGGATAAGCGGGAGAGAGATTTAGGCAGAGGGAAAGCAAACAGGAGCAGTTTCAGGCATTGAGTTTTATGACACTTGGACAATTCCGAGGGCACTTTGGAGAAAAAAAAAATCATAAAAGCACTAGGAATACAAAGTTAGGTGCAAAGGACATAGTCATCTCACTAATTATGGTTAACATATCATATTTTTGCATATTTTACTTTAAAAAATCCACTGCCAGCTGCTCTGTTCCCCCAGGATCTTGGAAGGGTCTGTATGCATCAGAGGCCCTAAATATTAAACTCTTCAGGAGAAAATAGAGGACATCTTATTATGCTTTGTATCATTACCTTGGTGATGACATGTGTGGGTATCTACACAGTATGCATTTAAACTCATTTCCAACTTAATGCACCAAAACCAAATGTTTGTCT
Organism: Redunca redunca; assembly: GCA_006410935.1. Taxonomy (NCBI): domain Eukaryota; kingdom Metazoa; phylum Chordata; class Mammalia; order Artiodactyla; family Bovidae; genus Redunca; species Redunca redunca. Next base: position 612,113 of record SJYQ01004476.1, read on the forward strand.
TGGTTATCTATATAACAGGAGATAAATCCAGTCTTTAATGTATCTTTAAAATTAGGTTTAATTTCACTTAAGAGAAATTTCTTTTCTGTAACACATTATCATCCACTGCTCAGGTTTTAGCAGAAATTAGAGTATATTAAATTGCATTCTAGAAGGAGGCTAAATATTTATGACTCAACTTTTCTGTAGTAGCCCCAATTAGCATGGGTTTCATGAGTATCCAAGTTTTCAGGCTTATTTTTCAAATATAGCATGAATGTTGGTACTTAAGATTTTCTTCCTCTTCAATGCAAATGAAGAAGAAGGTATGTACCTAGATCATCTGGCTTTAAAAAGTGTGCTTAGTATTGAAATCAAATTTTGCAAACTATAATAAACTTTATATATTCTGTTCAGAAATAATGTTATTGGTTGATGATAACAACTTTACCATCAGTGTTAATCTATATGTTTTGACAATTTAACCAACGAAAAGTAAAAGAAATGAAGGCAAGAATCATTACTAGTAGACTGGAAAAGGTAAACTGTCATTAACTATTAATTAATTTGACTTTTGATGTTGCAACTGCCCTATACTCTGGAGTGGTTTCCATTTGCAAGCTCACATTCAGCGCGTTCATACTGGCTGCAGTCATGAGGGCATCCATTTGTCTGCACACTCCTAATAGAGCTTAGTAACACTTTTGGTGACAAAGGTCATCAGCAGATTAACCATGTTAGGTGACTTAGTTACTGGAGAAAACAAATCATAATGAGAACATCATAATAATACATTATATGGGCTATTTTTCAATTTTAGAATTTGACTTATGTTTGTCTCTTTTTTTTTCTATTAAAGTGACTTTTCTCATAATAAGACTTATAGGTAGCTATCTTTAACGTATTGTGAGATTTTCAAAAGTACCACCCTCTCATTGTTAATTGTCATTTCAACTTGGGATGATTTTGGGAAAGAAAACACATTGCTAAATCCCAATGTGTATTTGTATCCTACAAATACCAAACATCTTTGATTAATAAACACTGAGAAAAAAAGAATATACATCAAGAGTCATTAGTTCAGTGCAGATCAGTCGCTCAGTCATGTCTGACTTTTTGTGACCCGTGGACTGCAGCACACCAGACCTCCCTGTCCGTAACCAACTCCCGGAGTTTACCCAAACTCATGTCCATTGAGTTGGTGATGCCATCCGACCATGTCATCTCTGCCGTCCCCTTCTCCTCCCACCTTCCAACTTTCCCAGCATCAGGGTCTTTTCAAATGAGTCAACTCTTTGCATCTGGTGGCCAAAGTATTGGAGTTTCAGCTTTAACATCAGTCCTTCCAATGAACACTCAGGACTGATCTCTTTTAGGATGGACTGGTTGGATCTCCTTGCTGTCCAAGGGACTCTCAAGAGTCTTCTCCAACATCACAGTTCAAAAGCATCAATTTCTTGGCACTCAGCTTTCTTTATAGTCCAACTCTCACATCTATACATGACTACTGAGAAAACCATAACCTTGACTAGATGGATCTTTGTTGGCGAAGTAATGTCTCTACTTTTTAATATGCTGTCTAGGTTGGTCATAACTTTCCTTCCAAGGAGTAAGAGCCTTTTGATTTCAGGGCTACAGTCACCATCTGCAGTGATTTTGGAACCCCCCCAAAATAAAGTCAGCCACTGTTTCCACTGTTTCCCCATCTATTTGCCATGAAGTGATGGGACCAGATGCCATGATTTTAGTTTTCTGAATGTTGAGCTTTAAGCCAACCTCTTCACCCTCCTCTTTCACTTTCTCAAGGGGCTCTTTAGTTCTTCTTCGCTTTCTGCCATAAGGGTGCTGTCATCTGCATATCTGAGGTTATTAATATTTCTCTCTGCAATCTTGATTCCAGCTTGTCCTCCATCCAGCCCAGTGTTTCTCATGATATGCTCTGCACATAAGTTAAATAAGCAGAGAGACAATATAGAGCCTTTATTTACTCCTTTTCCTATTTGGAACCAGTCTGTCGTTCCATGTCCAGTTCTAACTGTTGCTTCCTGATCTGCATATAGATTTCTTAGGAGGCAGGTCAGGTGGTCTGGTATTCCCATCTCTGTCAGAATTTTCCACAGTCTGTTGTGATCCACACAGTCAAACGTTTTGCCATAGTAAATAAAGCAGAAATAGATGTTTTTCTGGAACTCTCTTGCTTTTTCCATGGCAATGGATCTTTGGTTGGCAATTTGATCTTTGGTTCCTCTGCCTTTTCTAAAATCAGCTTGAACATCTGGAAGTTCATGGTTCACGTATTGCTGAAGCCTGGCTTGGAGAATTTTGACCATTACTTTACTAGTGTGTGAGATGAGTGCAACCGTGTGGTAGTTTGAGCATTGTTTGGCATTGCCTTTCTTTGGGATTGGAATGAAAACTGAACTTTTCCAGTCCTATGCCTACTGCTGAGTTTTCCAAATTTGCTGGCATATTGAGTGCAGCACTTTCACAGCATCTTTTAGGATTTCAAATAGCTCAGCTGGAATTCTACCACCTCCACTAGCTTTGTTCATAGAGATGCTTTCTAAGGCTCACTTGACTTCACATTCCAGAATGTCTGGCTCTAGGTGAGTGATCACACCATTGTGATTATCTGGGTCGTGAAGATCTTTTTTGTACAGTTTTTCTGTGTATTCTTGGCACCTCTTCTTAATATCTTCTGCTTCTGTTAGGTCTATACGATTTCTGTCCTTTATCAAGGCCATCTTTGCATGAAATATTCCCTTGGTATCTCTAATTTTCTTGAAGCGATCCCTAGTTTTTCCCATTCTATTGTTTTCCTCTGTTTCTTTGCACTGAAGAAGGCTTTCTTATCTCTCCTTGCTATTCTTTGGAACTCTGCAGTCAAATGGGTATATCTTTCCTTTTCTCCTTTGCTTTTCACTTCTCTTCTATTCACAGTCATTTGTAAGGCCTCCTCAGACAGCCATTTTGCTTTCTTGCATCTCTTTTTTGGGGGGATAGTCTTGATCCCTGTCTCCTGTACAATGTCACAAACCTCCCTCCATAGTTCATCAGTCACTCTCTCTATCAGATCTAGTCCCTTAAATCTATTTCTGACTTCCACTGTATAATCGTAAGGGATTTGATATAGGTCATACCTGAATGGTCTACTGGTTTTCTCCTCTTTCTTCAATTTAAGTCTGAATTTGGCAATAAGGTGTTCATGATCTGAGCCACAGGCAGCTCCTGGTCTTGTTTTTGTTGACTGTATAGAGCTTCTCCATCTTTTGCTGCAGAGAATATAATCAATCTGATTTCGGTGTTGACCATCTGATGATATTGATGAGTAGAGTCTTCTCTTGTGTTGTTGGAAGAGGGTGTTTGCTGTGACCAGTGCATTCTCTTGACAAAACTCTATTAGCCTTTGCCCTGCTTCATTCTGTACTCCAAGGCCAAATTTGCCTGTTACTCCAGGTGTTTCTTGACTTCCTACTTTTGCATTCCAGTCCCCTATAATGCGGAGAAGGCAATGGCACCCCACTCCAGTACTCTTGCCTGGAAAATCCCATGGATGGAGGAGCCTGGTAGGCTGCAGACTATGCGGTTGCTAAGAGTCAGACACAACTGAACGACTTCACTGCCACTTTTCACTTTCATACATTGGAGAAGGAAATGGCTACCCACTCCAGTGTTGTTGCCTGGAGAATCCCAGGGATAGGGAAGCCTGGTGGCTGCCGTCTATGGGGTCGCACACAGTCAGACACAACTGAACCGATTTAGCAGCAGCAGCAGCACCCCCTACAATGAAAAGAACATCTTTGGGTATGTTACTTCTAAAAGGTCTTGTAGGTCTTCACAGAACTATTCAACTTCAGCTTCTTCAGTGTTACTGGTCAGGGCATAGACTTGGATTACCATGGTATTGAATGGTTAGCCCTGGAAATGAACAGAGATCATTCTGTCGTTTTTGAGATTGCATCCAAGTACTACATTTCGGACTCCTTTGTTGACTATGATGGCTACTCCATTACTTCTAAAGGATTCTTGCCCACAGTAGTAGATATAATGGTCATCTGAGTTAAATTCACCCATTCTAGTCCATCTTAGTTCGCCGATTCCTAGAATGTCGATGTTCACTCTTGCCATCTCCTGTTTGACCACTTCCAATTTGCCTTGATTCATGGACCTAACATTTCAGGTCCTATGCAATATTGCTCTTACATGGAATGGAAAATTGCTAATTTATAAAATTATGATACAGCTATTAACTTATTCATAGTTTTCTTGGATCTTTTATCTCTTGATCCTTTCTCACACCTAGAAAGATTTACCTTAATAATTTTCACCACTTGAGCTTAACAACACTGGCTTTGTGGATCTAAGAAGACACACATGAGATAACATGCATCTGAGTCTGAGGTTGGTTTATTTTGGTACCCATTACCATGCTTTTAAAGGGAAAGATTGCTGAATGAATATCACTAAGCAGTGACTTGTAACCTTCCTCCTGAGCACAGTTCAAATTGTCACAGGTTTCTGGGGATGTTACCATCAGTTTCCTTTTATCCAACATATTCTGAGAAATCTTTACATTTTATACCTTAAAAGGCTGTCAAAAATGCCTCCTTCCCAATATAAGTAAATACCAATTCACTGTCATTTCACAGTGGATACTTTACAATTCAGTAACGTCTAGAACTTTTATTAGCTTTTTTTTTTATTTAGTTTTTTCCCCATAAATTTATTAATTTTAATTGGAGGTTCATTACTTTAAAATATTGTATTGGTTTTGCCATACATCAACATATCTTGATAAATTTGGTCAAGACCCATTGCCCTTTGAGTATTAGAAACTCTTCAGTCTTTTCTTTTATAAAACGCAGCCCTAGAAGACAGCTATTTTAACATGGAAAGCTGGACACAGAGCAGAAGTATTGAGTTTAATGCTTAGGTCAGGCATTTCCTAATTTCCTATTCCTGACCAAGTCTGTTTCCTTATCTTCAAAAGGAAGATGATACATGATGGTGTTAGTAAATGAAGAAAAGCATGTGAAAATGCTTTGTATGTACAGTGTAAATTACAATGTATGTTAGTATTGATTATGTATCATTCTCTCCTAAAATCTTGCCTTGATGTGTAGTTTTAAAAATAACTACACATCACAAGCCCATTTTGTGCCTAATGATGTGATGGATGAAAAACACACAAAAGCAAGCAAACAAAAAGACCAGGGATCGAACCCTTGACGCAGTTAGCAAAAATATTTTGGTTAAGGTGGAAAGCTAAGTAACATCTATATATGTGAAGAATCAGCAAGATTAATTCCACAGAAATGCAAATGCAAAATACAGTATAAAACAGTGTACTGTCTTCATACTTAAAATCTAGAAGTATTCATGTTAGGATCATGATTACTGCTTTATAGTTCTTGTTTAGAAATATTCTAGCTAATGGCTTCTCAGTTAAGCCTCGAAGGTAGGGTGACATTTACACTGATGGAAAGGAAAGAGAGTCTAACTCTGGTCAGGAGATCCGTGGTAACAGAAATGTCAGTAAGTGGAGAATAAAGATGTAAAATATGGTATAAGGAGAAGATGAAGAAAGTTTTCTGGGAAGAAAGGATCAATTTGGGGAAGAATTAGTGAGTTGGAAGATGAAGGACTGATCGCAATTAAGACAATGCAACATTTGGAAGGGAAGGGAAAGAAAAGGAGGATGAGGATAATGTGATTTGAAGGAAGAAGGTCATGAGCAGTCCAGTTTAATATAGCATTGTGATATTCAAGTACAGATGTCTACACTCAAAAGCTACGAAATCTGAACTTTTATTTTTCTTTTAATTGGATAGACAGAGGCCTAGAAACAAAACACACTAGATCTATTTAAGAACACTATAATAATCAGCCTAGGTCAGTGTAAGCTGCTATAATATAATTTGCTATTGAAGATATGTACTTCATGTCTTTTTGAAATGGACCATAGTGTCTTTCTTCATGACAAATCATGCTGATCACTGTTATTTTTCCAAAAAAAAAAAAATTCTTGAGGAATACTTAAGGTCTTCAGAATCTAAATGCTTTTAAATCTAAGAAAGATTAGCTAAAAGATACCTGCCATGAATATTTTTACTATTCAACATTTTAAACCATGGCAATTATTAATATATCATCTACTCAACATTTTTATTTATAAACAAATATAATTCAAGTAGGCTC
>SJYQ01004476.1:618300-662747 GCA_006410935.1 Redunca redunca
TCAATGTTACAAATTCTAAGGACTTGTTCATATTCTTTTCTCTACAGGTTGGAAGTCCCAGAAAATTTTAATAAAAAACATTTCTAAACCCAGATGGAGTTCCAGTTCTTCCAAACAATGTGTTACTGATTTTTCTCTTCTTACATATTGTGCTATATATCACTTCACCCTTATTTTTATACTGTCATTTACCTGTTAATTTCACCTGTATTGTAAGTTCCTTTTCCAGAGGAATGGGTTTTATGCATTTTTTCCTCTCTTGTGGGTGCATTTTGATCTTTTTGGCATCTTTACCCTTTGACAATCTGATGGAAAATATGAGCTTATTCCACAAAAAAGAAGGCATCTGCAAACATACATAGCACGTTTTCTACATAATTTCAAGGAAGTGAAAAAAAAGTAAAAAGTGAAATCGTTCAGTTGTGTCCGACTCTTTGTGACCCCATGGACTGTAGCCCACCAGGCTCCTCCACCCACGGAATTCTTGCCTCCAGGCAAGAATACTGGAGTGGGTTGCCATTCCCTTCTCCAATTTCAAGGAAACTATTCTGAAATCCTTGAGGCAATATGGATTCAAGGATAATATATCCTGAATTCGTGTTTAACAAACATCCCTGGATAGAACAGGATAGTCAATAAATGCTTTTTAACGGATTTAACTGTAGGTAACCAAGTCATTTTTTATTGGTTTGACAAAATTAACTGGGCCAAGCACTTGGGGAGAACTAGGGCAGAAAACTGATAACACTCAGCCCAAGGAAGGGAAAGGGTGCGAAATGTAGGAGAAAAGAAAAGTGTTGACCTTAGGTATTAATCTAGCTACGGCAGTCTTTCCCTAGTAAAGATTTGTTACCAAGTACACATTTCTTATAGAGGAGCAGGTAGTAAAGTCTGTGGATGTGGGAAACCTCAGAATACAAAATGCCTTAAAGAACCTTCTGCTCTAAAGTAAAAATAGATGTGACAGTGAGTAGGAGGAAGGAGGAGGATATGCTGGGATGCAAATCACACCCTTGGTTTCCTGATAAAGCATGACTCAGAAGCTACCAAAGATATTAACCATTACCAGGGAGAGGTATACTGAGCAATGTAAAGTGAAGAAGAGTTCAGGAAAGGTAAATGGAAAAAGTGATCTCTGAAGCATTTCAAAAAGTGAACAATTCTAACAAGATTAGTAAGAATAATCATAGCAATTACAGATACAATTATAATTTTGAAGATTTTTCCTTAAAAACGCTAGAATTTCTGGCTGAATGTTCATCTCATAGTAAGCAAGTAAAGAAAAAATATTCCCTGATGGTTTACTGAAACAGATCATCTTTATACTGACTGAAACAGATCATCACAGCTATAAGGGTTATAAACACTTTTTAATTCTGTATATGTTGCTATGAATTTGACTATGATAAGCACTACTTGGATGATGGTTAATTTTAGAGAATTATATCAAAAGTCTTATAACTCTCAAAATATGCCTTCAGTATAGTGTTTTTCATTTGATATGTTGATATATTTTTTTTTAAAATGAAATTANGGTATCATTTGATATGTTGATATATTTTTGTTTAAAATGAAATTAAATGTAAAATATTGCAAAGCATTTCATCTAAAAAAATTAAACTTGAAAAGCAGTGTCAATCCAGGTATTTTATGGGAGATGGCTTTTAGAACCAATTGCATTTACTTTATATTCATGAACCTTAATGCTTCTCTTCCTCTAAATGTTTGAAAGTGCATTCATTACTAAATCTTTCAAGCAAAGAAAAATAAATAAATAAAAACAAATAAAAAGATTTTTCTCTGCCACTTTTCCAGATGCCTTGAAGTTAGACCAACTTTTATCTGCTTGCCCCAAGACAGAGATGACATATATAAAATGCTAAAAGAAAAAAAGAAAGAAGAGAGAGAGAGAGTAGAAAAAAGTGGATGTGAAAGTATTAGTCCCCTAGTTGTCCAACTCTGCCACCCCATGGAATGTAGCCTGCCAGGCTCCTCTGTCAATTAGATTATCCAGGCAAGAATACTGGAGTGGGTATTCTCCAGGGGATCTTCCCTGGAAAGGATTCTTCTCCAGGGGATCTTCCCAACCCAGGGGTAAAACCCAGGTCTCCCGCATTGTAGGCAGATTCTTTACCATCTGAGCCACCAGGAAAGCCCAAAGTAGGGATAAATAAACTTTCTCATTTCCTAAATGGTCATAACAATGGTACACACCTCATAAAAAGTTTGAAATAGTATTAAATGAGTAATGCACTAAAATACTTGGTATAGCAAGTGCATGTAATGAAAGCTCTCTACATGTAAAGAAAGTTTGCAAAGACCCCTAAAAACTTCATATTCTTTCAAATATTTTCCACATTCTTTCTATTGTGAAATACTTGTAATGCAGCCAAAACAGGCAAGATTATTCTTAATTATTTTACAACTTGAAACACTTTATAATCCTTAAGAATAACATATTGCACCCTTAAACAAAGACATAGTAAATGTGATTATAATATCTTATTTATAATAGTGTCTGAGCAGTAAAAATACCATAGAGGAACATGATTTCTAATAATAGTTACTTATAAAAATAGTCATGTAAACAAGATATTATATCTGNTGCAAAAAATTTGGAAAATTCAGCAGTGGTCACAGGACTGGAAAATATCAGTTTTCATTCCAATGCCAAAGAATGTTCAAACTACTGCACAATGCATCATTTCACATGCTAGCAAGGTAATGCTCAAAATCCTTCAAGCTAGACTCCAATAGTACGTGAACCAAGAACTTTCAGATGTATAAGCTGGATTTAGAAAAGACAGAGGAACCAGAGATCAAATTGGCAAAATCCACTGGATCATGGAAAAATCAAGGAAATTCCAGAAAAACATTGACTATGCTAAAGCCTTTGACAGTGTGTATCACAACAAACTCTGAAAAATTCTGAAAGAGATGGGAATATGAGACTACCTTACCTACCTCCTGAGAAACCTGTATGCAGGTCAAAAAGCAACAGTTAGACCTGGAGATGGAACAATGGACCAGTTCAAAACTGGAAAAGGAGTACGTTAGGCTGTATATTGCTACCCTGCTTATTTAACTTCTATGTAGAGTACATCATGAGAAATGCTGGGGTGGATGAAGCACAAGCTGGAATCAAGATTGCTGGGACAAATATCAATGCCCTCAGATATGCAGATGACACCACCCTAACAGCAGAAAGCAAAGAGGAACTAAAGAGCCTCTTGATGAAATTGAAAGGCGAGAGTGGAAAAACTGGCTTAAAACTCACCATCCAATAAAAACTAAAATCATGGCATCCAGTTCTATCACTTCATGGCAAATAGATGGGAAACAATGGAAACAGTGGCAGACTTTATTTTCTTGGGCTCCAAATTACTGCAGACAGTGATGGCAGCCATGAAATTAAAAGATACTTTCTCTTTGGAAGAAAAGTTATGACAAACCTAGACAGCATATTAAATAGCAGAGACATCATTTTGCCAACAAAGGTATATATAGTCAAGGTATGGTTTTTCCAGTAGTCATGTACAGATGTGACAGTTGGACTGTAAAGAAGGCTGAGTCCCCAGGAATTGATGCTTTCGAACTGTGGTGCTGGAGAAGACTCTTGAGAATCCCTTGGACTGCAAGGAGATCAAAAAAGTCAATCCTAAAGAAAATCAACCCCGAATATTCAGTAGAAGGACTGATGCTGGAGCTAAAGCACCAATACTTTGGCCATCTGATGAGAAGAGCTGACTCACTGGGAAAGACCCTGATGACGGAAAAGACTGAGAGCAGGAGAAGGGGACAACAGAGGATGAGATGTTTGGATGGTATCATTGACTCAATGGACATGAGTTTGAGTAAACTTCTGGAGATAGTGAAGAACAGAGAAGCCTGGGATGCTGCAGTTCATGGGGTCACAATAAGTTGAACACAACTCAGCTACTGAACAACAACAACCACATATTTAGTTCATGTTACATTAACCAAAAATGTTAGCTATCTCTAACATACAAAATATATTATGTTCACTATGAAATAATCATAGTTTGTATAAAATGAAATATCATACAAGATAAATAACAGTATTTAAAAAATGTATAAAGCATTGTATATATAATGGAACATTAATTTTAAATGTGATATATATTTGCATACGGACATATTCATGCTTGGGGATATAAGAGGCTATTAACAATGGTTGCAGAGAAGGCAATGGCAACCCACTCCAGTACCCTTGCCTGGAAAATCCCATGGACAGAGAAGCCTGGTAGGCTGGAGTTCATGGGGTCACACAGAGTTGGACACAACTGAGTGACTTCACTTTCACTTTTCACTTTCATGCATTGGAGAAGGAAATGGCAACCCACTCCAGTGTTCTTGCCAGTGTTCTTGCCAGGGATGGGGGAGCCTGGTGGGCTGCCATCTATGGGGTGGCACAGAGTCAGACACAACTGAAGTGACTTAGCAGCAGCAGCAGCAACAACGGTTGACTTTGGGAAGATAAGAAGTTACTTTCAATTCACAAAATTTTGGGTTATTTTAAAATTATAAATATTTTAATTAAATACATTTTCATTTAAAAATCAAGTTCAGTTCAGTTCAGGTCAGTTGCTCAGTTGTGTCTGACTCTTTGCGACCCCATGAATTTCAGCATGCCAGGCCTCCCTGTCCATCACCAACTCCAGGAGTTCACTTAAACTCATGTCTATCGAGTTGGTGATGCCATCCAGCCATCTCATCCTCTGTCACTACATGTAAAATAGATAAACAATAAGGTCCTTATCTAGCACAGGCAAATAAGTACTCAATATCCTATAATAAACCATAATGGAAAAGAATATGAAAAAAATATGTGTATATACATGTATAACTGAATCACTTCGCTGTGCACCAGAAATTAACACAACTTTGTAAATCAACTGTACGTCATTTTTTAAAAATTAAGCTAAAATATTTCTTTAAAAACATTACTCTGTAGTAGCAATAAACCATACTTTTCTATAAAAATGCCAGTTTCCAATACAGAATATTATACATATATTGAAGATCTATACAGAAAGGATTTTTTTTCTTACTAATAGAACTTTTTCTGTGCTTTGAGTGCAATAGATATTTTTGATAAAATTGAGAAATCATTAAAAACAGAGAAGGAAGAAAAGGTGGAAAGGAGATAAAATGGGAAAAGTAAAGCAAAAGAATGATTATCTGTTTCAAAGATAGTTAGCACTGACACAAATAATCCAAAATAGTGGCCCCATTAAAGTGGAATTTGAATAAATTAATACATAACATGCTTTTACTCTTAATTTTCTATCACATTTGAATTAGCACACATTCATTTGGAACTTAGTAGAGAGCTAGGGGGATGATTTATTCAAGAGAAGTACAGAATGATTAAAGAAAATAAGTCATGTTTCACGATGGTTGAAATAAGTCAACTATAACTAATTTCAGTTCATAAAGATTCATAACCAAGGCCAAACATTGAGTCTGAAGAAAAGTAGAAATGAGAAACAAATTTAAAAAAAGATATCAACAGGATGATTCATCCAGTAGTTCCCACAAAGTGTTTTAAGTTCCTACTTAGTGAAGTGTTATTGACTATGACAAAGCCTTTGACGGTGTGGATCACAATAAACTGTGGAAAATTCTGAAAGGGATGGGAATACCAGATCACCTGACCTGCCTCTTGAGAAACCTATATGCAGGTCAGGAAGCAACAGTTAGAACTGGACATGGAAAAACAGACTGGTTCCAAATAGGAAAAGGAGTACGTCAAGGCTGTATACTGTCACCTTGCTTATTTAGCTTATATGCAGAATACATCATGAGAAACGCTGGGCTGGAAGAAGCACAAGCTGGAATCAAGATTGCCGGGAGAAATATCAATAACCTCAGATATGCAGATGACACCACCCTTAGAGCAGAAAGTGAAGAGGATCTAAAATGTCTCTTGATGAAAGTGAAAGAGGAGAGTGAAAAAGTTGGCTTAAAGCTCAACATTCAGGAAACTAAGATCATGCCATATGGCCCCATCACTTCATGGGAAATAGATGGGGAAACAGTGGAAACAGTGTCAGACTTTATTTTTTGGGTTCCAAAGTCACTGCAGATGGTGACTGCAGCCATGAAATTAAAAGATTCTTACTCCTTGGAAGGAAAGTTATGACCAACCTAGATAGCATATTTAAAAGCAGAGACATTACTTTGCCAACAAAGGTCCATCTAGTCAAGGCTATGGTTTTTCCAGTGCTAATGAATGCATGTGAGAGTTGGACTGTGAAGAAAGCTGAGCACCAAAGAATGGATGCTTTTGAACTGTGGTGTTGGAGAAGACTCTTGAGAGTCCCTTGGACTGCAAGGAGATCCAACCAGTCCATCCTAAAGGAGATCAGTCCTGGGTGTTCATTGGAAAGACTGATGCTGAAGCTGAAACTCCAATACTTTGGCCACCTCGTGCGAAGAGTTGACTCATTGGAAAAAACCCTGATACTAGGAGGGATTGGGGGCAGGAGGAGAAGGGGACGACAGAGGATGAAATGGCTTATGGCATCACCGACTTGATGGACCTGAGTTTGGGTAATCTCCAGGAATTGGTAATGGAAAGGGAGACCTGGCGTGCTGAGATTCATGGGGTCACAAAGAGTCGGACACAACTGAGTGACTGAACTGAACTGAACTAGTGAAGTGTTAAGCTAGATCAGCTGACACTGATGATACAATTGGAAACAATATGATAAGCATTAATTCTTCATTATTGTAATTTTATAATTTAGTGAATTATTGTTTGAAGAAAAGTATAGAAATATACACATAAATCTAAGAGATTTTTTTAACACAGTCTCAGATTTTTCAGTCTCAGTAATCAGTAATCTCAGTATTCAGAGATTTTAAAAAATCATATCAATTTGTATTTCTGTTACAGCCTATTTTATCTTTAGTTAGAAGATTTATTTTTCACTGCATTTTTTTTCAAGTATTTTCTGAAAATGTGTTTTCACACCTAGAGGATGTGAAGATCAGAGTGTTCCCATTACAAAGAAAAGAAACAAGGGTGGGGGGAAATGATGGCATGACTTTGAGAAAAGATGTTCTAAACTGGAAAAAATCCTAAGTTTAAAATTTTAGCAATATATATTTAAAGCACTGTTCTATATCCCACTAAAGATTTCCTTCAATTGAATTTAGTTTCTTCTGTACCTTTACCTGTATGAGATGAATTTATAAATACATTTCCTCTTTAACTGCAGCTAACTATTCAACATCTTCAAACTTATACTCTACTTAGAGTTTTCTAAACTATAAAAATGTTTCATTTACTGCTCAAATCCCTTTCTACCACACAGTGATTGTCCGTTCTAGACAACTCTGCCACATTTTGAAAAGTGATATATTTAAATTCATAATATGGAAAAACTGAACCTTTACTCTCAGATCTAAAGAATAAAAATTAGTTTTAAAAAGCTGGCCACATTGCATTGCTGAGTTTACAGCGTTAGTGTCTGCCAACAGTAGATATGTTCCATGGTAACCCAAGCATAGAGAGAAGACTGTGCCAGGGCCCTGAGGCAGGAAGAAGTCTGGAAGCATTAAAATGACTGAAGGCCAAAGGGGCCTGCACATGAGAATGAGAGAGACAATATGAGAAATTAGCCTATTGAATAGGAGGAGCCAGATAATAAATGGACTGGAAAGTCTGAATAATAACAGGAGAATTGAGAAGTCAAGGTTGGTTTGATTATGGTGTGGCGACAGACATAAAGAAAAGTAAACAGATTCAAAAGATACTTACAAACTAAAAATAATAAACATATCAAATATTTTAGACCTGAGGTCAAGAGAGACAAGAAAACAAAGATGACTCCCAGGTTTCTAGATAACACAACTAGACAGAAAATGGAATCATTTGTATTAAAGAACTGAAAGTTTAGTTTTTCCAAGATGAATCTGAGGTGTCTTTGAGATATCCAAATGAAAGTGAAAAGTGAAAGTGAAAGTCCCTCAGTTGTGTCCCACTCTTTGGGACCCCATGGACTATACAGTCCACGGAATTCTCCAGGTCAGAATACTGGAGTGGGTAGCCTTTCCCTCCTCCAGGGGATCTTCCCAACCCAGGGATCGAACCCAGGTCTCCCACATTGCAGGCAGATTCTTTACCAGCTGAGCCACAAGGGAAGCCCAAGAATACTGGAGTGGGTGGACTATCCCTTCTCCAGCAGATCTTCCTGATTCAGGAATCGAACCAGGGTCTCCTGCTTTGCAGGCAGATTCTTTACTAACTGAGCTATCAGGGAAGATATCCAAATAAATTTGTTAAATTGACAGTTGTATTTTATGTCAGCACTTCTAGTAAGACAGAAATGATTTAGTTCACTCACCAAACCTACAGGAGTGATGGCATGCTTAAATACATATTCAGTGTTTGAGATTCAGGTAAAAAAGAGAAGCCTTAATTAAATAATGAACTAAGTGTCTTTTATGATAATAGAAAGGTCCCTTAGAGTGCGGCTCGTGCGTGTATCGCCTCTGTGAAGCCACAGCTGTCTGACTAATTGATCACTCACTCTCACGTGCTTTCAGAAAGTTTTCACTTTTTTGTTGCAGCTAATAAAAGAGGCTTCAAGAACTTGGCAACATCCTGTCCTTTCAAGCCCCTAGTATTCATAGTTATTAATGTTATCCCATCACATCTTTCTACTCTATAAAATTGTTTATCCATCACCAAAAAAGAAGTACAATATATTGACATAATTTCAACTAAAAGCTTAATAGCTTTTTAACTAAAAGCTAGTAACAGAAGGAAAAAGACTGACACACATCTGCATGGTTGAGGGTGGCCAGTAACAGCACTGGTGTCAGATTCATTGTGAGCTTAAGAAACTTGGAGAACCCTTGTAGTTTGTAGGCCACGTTGACTGGATCTGGCAAATGGTCTCTAAGTAGAACTTCTATATGCCTCTTACAGGGTCAAAGTAGTTAACTGCTGGTGAGAAACCATCCAGAGCTTTCCTCCTGGCTGTAATGAATTCTTAATACCATTGTATCATTAATGTCATTATTGGGAAAGACAGTGTTATAAGTCACTGAAGCTCTCAACAGTATGGGTTCCTGAATGCCCCAAACCAGAGGATCTTCTGCCACCCCTCCAAATACACACATACTTTTCTACAACAGTTGCACGGTACAAACAAGAAGTCAGGTTCATGTGTTTAAGTCACTGAGGCTTTCCTACTGTCTGTTCCCATAGCATATCCTAACCAGTCCTGACTGCTTCACAGCACCTGTCTGAATAAATTATGGCTACTTGCTTCTATAAGTGGTTGGCAGTGTCTGAGAGCTTGTGCTCTCAGATATTTTGGGGCAGACTGATGAATGACTAAAAGATTGAGGACATAATCTCCAACCTTATCCACTATTGTGAGAAAACTTACATGGGCGGTAGGAATGCCAAAGAAACACCTCTGTGCTGAGACACTTGAATATCTAATTCCCTTGCAGAGAAATATCATGATCAACTATAGATCGTCTCCTGGTAGCACAGAAAGGTATCAGGGAGACCATATTGTAAAATCACCACATCACAAACTTAATGACAGATTGAGGGCGTTATGCTATTTGCTTGTTTTTATTTTTGAATACGAAACTCTAAATATTTATGCTCAGTCTTCACTGTCCGTTGGCTCCATAGACTGGTTCTCTATGCACCACTTTAAAGAAAGAAATAATCTGTCACATTTCTGTATTCTCTTCTACTCTATAAAAATGTTTATCCATAACCAAAAGAGAAGTAAAATGTGTTGACACCATTGCAACAAACAAAAAGATTAATAGCATTTAGTCAAAAGCAATTAGCTGAAATCCTCAGAAGACAGCAGACGAACATTAATCTGCTTGGTTGAGAGTGACCAGTAAGAGCAAGTGGTGCCAGATTCATTGTGAGCTTAAAAAACTACACTGTAAGCTTACACAAAATCACCTATATGTGACTACAGTTGAGAACACTGTAATTTTGATCTGGGAAAGCTACTGAATTTCATTCATTTACAGTATGATAGTTTTATGTTTCAAATAAGCCACTGCAATTCCTGTATATCCATTATATTATACTTAAGTATGCTTAATGAGATCAGAAATATACTATAATTCTTTGAAAACTGATAATACTGTTTTAGGGAACTGTTTTTATTTAATATTGCAGATTGGTGTGTTTAGTATGCTGTTACATTAACTTAACTGGTCACAACCAGTATTTTTTTTTAATGAATTAAGGACAAAAGGAAAAGAATTGAAAAGGAGGCATCATAATACAACACCAGTAAGAAATAGTTCATAGAACTTTTCTTCATATAATGTGTATGTGTCTTTGGCAGCAAACTGTGTTTTGATGTCATTCAAGAACATTAGAAAATATAGATTTAGTGGATTAATTCACTTATTCAATAAACAATTTATGGAATGCTCTTTTCCTACTGTTTGTCAGTCAAAAGATGATAAAAAATATATATCATTGCATAATCTTGAAAAACTTGCATTTTTTTGTGTGATCACATACATTAAAAATCTACATATACTATATGTGCAAGTATAAACGTACAGATGTAGAAAAATAAGATATTTAGGATACAAAAGAGCCTGGTACCCACAGGTAAGGAAAACAGAGTATATCACTTGACAAGAATGGTCCATGATAATACTTTACTATAAACTACCTCTCATATAGGCGGTCTTGTGTGAATTCAGCAAAGAATACTTCTTTAGAAATATGTTATTATCAGCATATAATGTCTATAGGAGTCTTAAGGGGGAAAAGAGGGCCATTTAAGACTGATGCTGTAATTACTAATTCATGACTGCTGCAGCACATGGTATGCCACTGGACCACCACTGACTGGCTTAATGCGCCTCTGTAAGCACCTAGTTTACTACTACAGACTGACCCAGGTAGCCTTGGGTTATTGAGTTCTTGAAACCAAGAAATGAGACCAGATAGAGGAAAAATAAGTTCTGGTTAATGCTCTGAGACCCATGTTGTCTAAATGATAATTGACACAAAACTATTTGTTTCGTTCTACTTTCAGTGTTTATTTACTTTTGTGTCCAAATCAAAATTTGAGTTTTGTTGGATATAATCGAATATATACTCAGAAGGAAATTACATGGAGGAAAAAAGAACAGTGTGATTAAAAAGCCAAGGTATTCATTTAAATCTAGAGAAACCATAAAAATTGAGGGTGGGCTTGGTGTTCAATTCCCTTAGAAATGAGGGCAAAAGGAGAAAGGCTATTAAGATTTAACAAAAGATATACAGAAACTGTCTAAGGAATCTATGTCATAAAAAAAAAGAAGTAGCTCTTCTAAAGAGAAAATGGAAGATAAAAACATCTGCCTGGTAGTCACCTGAGAGAGCAATTTGAAAGCGCAAAAATTGTATGTATTCCACGACTATAATCACACAAAAAATGTACACATGATTACACAGACTGGAAATGTATTACACAGAAATAAGATACTACATATATTTAAGTAACACTGAGGTGAAGTATGATCATCTTGTTCTGAAAATCTCCTTAATAATGTGTGTAGATTGCTTTTAGTTAAAATATTAAAGCAGGGTTGCACTCATGAAGCCAGTATCTTTACAACTCCAGCTATATTTGCCTTTTATCTCTTTCGTAAGTAGAACAAACTCACCCCCACTGCAAATCTTCAGTTCTTAGAGTTTCCTCTGTCTACTATGCTCTTTTCCTGATGTTTATATAGTTTTTCATGCCTCAACTTATATATTTTTGGTTGACCAGAGTCCCCAATTTTACTTTATAAGCCTGTTTTACCATGTAGTAGCAGCTCTCACTATTTTAAGACTACCTTAGTTTTGTTGTTGTTTTTAGCTGTTTGTATCTTTCCCTAAAATGCTAGCTCCCTAAATGCAAGGAACGTGTCTATTCTGTTTACTTGTATATTCCCAGCACCCAGAATAATGCCTGGCATATAACACGCATGTCCTGGTGCTTATGAAGGAAGATCATTATTCCCTAATAATTCACTTTCCTTTCAGTTTGAAAAGGTAATAGTGTTTTTGTACAAATTTATTCTATTGCATCTGTATCAATACAAAAGTAGTTACGGTAATTATAAAATAAAACTCTATATAAACTCCTGAGAACAAGGCCTCAAGCAAAACAAAACAAACATTTGAGGTATTGACATATACACAGGTGGGCTTGTATATGGCTGTTGGATGGCATTACCGACTCAATGGACCTGAGTGTGAGCAAACTCCAGGAGATGGTAAAGGACAGGCAAGTCTGGTGTAGTGCAGAACATGGGGTCTCAAAGAGTTGCACATGACTTAGCCATTATACAACAAGCCCTCTGAGCTCTGACTCTAAGAGTCCTCAAATTAGTTAAGTATTTTCCCCACTGCATTAAAAAGGAGGAAGGCAAGGCAAAAGGCAAGGACCCAATCAGAATTAAATGACACTCAACTTAGCCCTCAGCCTCTGAAATGCATTCCTTTTACACTGTTATGGTCATACCAGTTGTTTAATTATTGACTACGTACATACCTGTTTATAAGTGACCATCAAGTCTTTCCAGTGCCACTCCTTTCTACATCCTCAACTATTAAGACTATGGACCTTTCACTAGAATTCCCTGGATCTTATCCTGACCCATCAATTAAAGGTTTACTGGTGGAAAAACCAAGGGCCCTGGAGGAGTCTGCTCCAGCATTAATGCCAGCAGGCATCCTCTCTGACAGTCAGCGCCTGAACCTTATGAGCTAGGTATTTGTTGGTTTGCCTGCTCTAAATTTAGTCATTTCCCTTCTTTTAACAGCAGAGCTCTCTTTCTATGTGGTCAAGTGATGCTTTGTACAACTCTCAAATCCAGGGATGATACAAGGATTAGCTCAGGAAAAAAAAATCATATTTGATAGCCTTCACCATAGTGATGAACTTGGGGAAAGTGACCCAAGTTGTTCCAGTCGAGATGATCCTAGACATTTTTTGGGGAAAAAAAAAGTGTTCTCTTTATATGGGGATTTCTTATATGTCTGTAGCCACTGAGAACATTCTTGCCACTTTAAAGAAAGATCCTGATTGTAAATAAAGCAATGGAAGAGAAACATAGAACTGAGGCGATAGGGAGGGATTGGGGTTGGGGGGCAATAGGTCTGATCTTGATCATATAGCTTGATTTCCCATTTTCAGCTCTGATGAAATCCAGAATATTCCTGGATGTCATGGTAACATGAGCTTTAAAATCACTTTCTCTCTAAACTATTTTGAGTTAGATGGCTTTATTGAAAGTTAAAGAGTTCTCCACATTTGCGTCAATTCTAAGGAGATGGATGAAACTGGAGCCTATTATACAGAGTTAGGTAAGTCAGAAAGAGAAACACCAATACAGTCTATTAACACATATATCTGGAATTTAGGAGGACAGAAGTGATATGGACCATATATGTAAGACAGCAAGAGACACAGATGTAAAGAACAGACTTCTGGACTCTGTGGGAGAAGGCAATAGTGGGATGGTTTGAGAGGATAGCACTGAAACATGTATATTACCATGTGTGAAACAGACGACCAGTGCAAGTGGGCGCGTGAAGCAGGGCACTCGAAGCAGGTGCTCGGGGACAACCCAGAGAAAAGGGATGGGGAAGGGGCTCAGGATGGGGAGACACACACATATATATACCCACGGCTGATTCATGTTGATTTAAGGCAAAACCCACAATATTGTAAAGTAATTAGCTTCCAATTAATGTAAATAAATTAACTTTTAAAAAAGTGAAAGAGTTCTTGACTAATAAATAAGGGTGAAGAGTGATCTGATCTGCCAACAGCAGACAATTTGCAAAGTTGTTACATTTCCATTCCTGGTGAAGTGAAGCTTTTAGTAATGAAATATCTTATTGAAGCTCACCATGTCAGAGGAGGTCTTTATACCCAGATCTATGAGACTCCAAATTCATGCCATAATGGTCATCTGGACTCAAACCATGAAGTACAGTTTGCTCATGGCTCTTCAGCTTCTTTTGATCACTTCTATCTCCTTGCTTCCATCTGTCCTGCATCTTCTACCACTGAAGAGTCTGATGATTATGATTTCTTATGGTTAAGTATTCACTCTAGAAATAGACTCTTGGGTTTGAATCCAATTCCTTCTACAGAACAGTTGTGAGACCTTAGCAAGTTACTTCTTTTCCACATTTTTCTCATCTAAAAAATATAAATTTGTACCAATCTCATAAAATTCCTAGGAATGTTAAATGGAATGAAGTGTGGAAAGTACATTAAAAAGTGCTTAACATAGTAAGAATACAAGAATATGATTAACCTTTAATCATAAATTAAATTTTGGACAAATTTTGTGTTTGTCCAAAAATCCCCCATAAATACCAATCTTACATTCTAATTAATCTTGCATTCTTTCTATAAGGCTTTCCCAATTAAAACTCCTGTTTCCTTCTATCAGATCAGCTAGAAAGTCAATTATGATAATCCACATTGCAAAGTATACAGCTATTGGTAATCATTTCCAAATGTGCTTGATTCTTAACATAAAGAATTGTCAACTGATGGACTTCACACTAGGAGGGCATAATAACTGGGGCTTGAGTATATTCCCTGCTCAGCCATTTCCATCTTGAAATAAAGAACCAGTAGATTCAACAACTTCCAACAATGTTCAGGAAACAGTGAGAGGTTGTGTAAGTGCAAATGAGAAAAACAATGTGAGATGAAGTTGGAAATCTTCTAGTAAAACTACAACACACATTTTCCCATCACCTCTTTGTAGCCTCCGGGAGGTACCTTATGACTCTGTACTTAACAAATAAGGAAATACATATATAAAGATAACACTGAATATCATAGTGATAAAGCAGTGACTAAAGGCTAACTGAGTCAAGTGACTCAGGATCAGTGCCTTCTCTTATAGATTAGAGAATCGTCCCTCGAGTAATTTTTAAAATAAATGTATTCCAAAGTTAGAATCACAAAAGTAATGACAGTAAATTGTCAGTATATTTAACTACAGTATTAAATGACAGTATATTAAATTGTCTTTTTCAATAGAAAGAATAAAAACTATTTATTCAAATACACAGTGAAGATGTTAGATTTTTGTTTTTATTTTTGATAAAAGCAAACTAGAGAGAACTTAAAATTTTACTTGAGTTTTTCTTTATGAACCACTGAAGCTGTATGAGTCAGTAAGTGAAAATTATTAAAGGCTTCCTAAGTGTGTAATTATAGGCAGGTAACCTAACTTCTGAGTCTCCTTTATTGCATCTGTAAAATGGATTAGTCTTCATTATCCAAAGCATATAAGGCAACATTTTTTTAAATTCAGTGAGATACAACTGTCATGAAAACAGTGATGTAAATGTTATCATTGGAAGAACAAAATTTGAAAAGATGCCTGAAAATACATGCCATTTGTTTGGACTTTTAAATATCACTGTCTTACCTCTAGTCAATCAATTTTGTTCTAAAAATTATAATTTTTACATGGAAGTTCTCAAAAACTTTCAAATCATGGTATATTCCATTTAAGTGTGTCAAATAGACGAACAAATTACTCTCCCTTTTTTTATCTATACATACCTTTTGTGAAACTAATCTGAATACAAACTAAGAGGGAAATCTCTTGGTTACTGACAAAAAACAAATTCAGCAGGTAGAGACGAGTATGGGGTCTAGAGTACCAAGTTCCCAGTAGTTTCTAGAGTAAGATGATTCATTAAGATATGAAGAAAAAAGTAGGAAAGAAGGAAGGAAGGAAAAGAGGGCAGGAAGGAAGGAGATAAAACAGGGAAAAAAATGGCAGGGAAGGAAGAGAATATATGAGAATTACTGTATCATGCTCTTAGCTGGAGAGTTGAACAAATCTTCCGGCAGTGAGTAGTAACACGCTTCAGTGCACACGGGTCTGAAAGTCCAGCAGTCAGAGAAATCAAACTGTTGCTATGTGTTCAATATATAAATGATGAAACAGATTCTCAAAGGCATAACAGAACTTATCTATGCTACTCTTCCCTGAAGGAGTCAACTCTCTCCTATCATTAATATTCATTCTGTGTTATCTAGGAATGGTTCTGAAAGTATCTATGATTCTCCGGGAAAAAAAAAAACCCAAAACCAAACGGGAACCTTGCATTTTAAGTACATTTCCACCCTCAAATTTTAAAGCAGGCAGTTTTAAACCATTTAGGAATAGGTCGACTTTTGGTGGCTTTTCTAGAATTATTAAACTCAACTATATCTCGACGATTGTTTGGCATTTTATATTTAATATTATAATTGAATAAAATAGAAAAATAGGTACATTACTTGCAATGTCACACTGTTAACTAAGCTTTCATGTACAGGAAATTCTGTACAAAGACAAAAAATTCAAGCACTTTTAGGCATATAATGGTCTGGTTTATAGATATTTAAAAATAAAACTTGTGGTCTTGGATTGTGGACACTGGTTCAAATAAGATAGTGATGGTTCTATTTAAAAAGAGATGTTAGTGGTCTAGAAATATGCTCTAATGCCCAACAGTTCACTTTATTCATTCCTCAAATCTGATAAAAAAATGCTACGGATTAGGCAGAAAGCCAGCCCTGTAAACCAGGATCTGGCAGACACTCCAAGCCAGAAACAGATTCCATGCTTTGCTACCTTGTCTTTCTCCTGCAGAAATCGTGACCATTTTTCCTCTTAATAATCATGCTAACTCAGAGCCTGGTTGTTAGAGGAGCTTTAGCTAGGCCTTGGTAACCTGTGTTGGATCATTTATCCTTGTCTCAAAGGCCATCAAGTCATTTGTCTAAAAAAAAACTTGTTAATGACTTTTCCCTCAAAAATAAGCACCTTCCATATTTCAAGGGTAGAGAACAAGGACCGACCGTTTATAATACACAGAATACCAGGGTGGGTGTGCGTGCACAGAACATCATCTGGAAAAGATATACTTAACTGACTCTCCTCCTCAAGGAAAGGGCAAACAGTTCCAAGACGTTTTCATGAGTGTAACCTGCTCCTATGCTGCTATACTGCTGTTTATACTTATAGTTACTTTCACATAAAATTATGTCTGAAAAAAAGACTAACAATAATCTAGCCTAAAAGCAACCTATGTGATGTTTCACAGTAATATTCAGAGATTCTACAGGAGTACGAACCAGTTCTCAGGTATCTGTGATGATCAGGATGAGGTACATGAATGCTTAAGAGTCTGTAACAAGACACAGGTGGATTCTGGAAGTATTAAAGCCAATCTAAGGATGTGAAAATATTTAAAATAATTATTTCAGCTTTACCCACTGATGTTAACAAGTTTAAAAGTTAGACTGATTCATGCATGGTTTTAACAGTCTCACCTTTTGCTTGGGTCACTTGTGAGTAATCAAAAGAAATTCCATGAAAGAAAAGCTATTTTGTCAATTATGTAAAGCTTATATACATCGTATTTTGAAAATGTTGACGTGAAGTTTGTTATAGCTGAGCATGTTTTGTGTATTTCCATGTGGTTTTGCCTTCACGTTGATGAAAATATGCCAATAAATCTGAAAGTAGCAATTACTAAATCCAATTACCTGCCTCCGGCTAGAGTGAGGCTTGGGCTGGCATGCAAGGAGAATGGCCCGGAAGCGAAATGAGCCTCAGATAAAAACAGAAGGCTGTCCCCTGGAGGCCACACCCAGGGAACTGTCCCCAGAGGTGTTTGTCTGCTTTCTTTTTTATTCGCTTATGGCGTAAAAGTTGGTTGTAGTCTGGGAGGGAATGGGAGGCCAACAAGAGATATCTTGTCTCGTTGAAGCAACTGGAGTATCAGAAGGCTTTGTATTTAAATAATTATCTGATTCTGGAGTGCTTTAATACGTATGTGCATTTTATCCTTGATTAGCTAGGTGAATGATTTAGAAAGAAAAAGAAAACATTTACTGCAGGAAACAGCATATAACCCTCCTTACTTGTATAATACCCTTTGGCAAAAATAATATTGCACTGTATGAACTCTAAGCACTTTAGAATTACAAGCAAAGCTACACTGAACAAATAGAGTAACAACAGGTTTAGTGGGATGAGGCAAGACCAAGTTTCAGTATCATACCTGCGGTGATTAATTGGATATGTTGACCAAAATTCATTCTTGACTGAATCACTTAGTTAAATGTCTTAGGTACAGTCTGGGGGCTGCTGCAGCAGGACTGTTATCTAACATGTGCAATGAATTGTTGTGTGACAGGGCTGCCAGAAATTGCATTTTAACCAAACTATTTCATAAACCAAATTATTTCACCAGATTCTTATACTAGCTGAGAAAGGCCATTCTCACTCTACATGGGAATTTTCCAGCTCCCATTTTGTACAAACAGTTAAAATATAGAAGGCATTTATTATCTTTATAAGCTTTACAGTCTTCTAGGGCTCCTCTTCAACTAAATGACTCCATATGTGGATAACTAATATGCTCAACATACTACTAGTGAGACCAATACAGGAATGATTGATTTCTTTTTATCTACACAACGGCAAAACCCAAAATGATGAGCTCTGACCACCTCTCAATTACATTACGGGTAAGTTATGGAAACCAATGTGCCACATTCCTTCCAAGAATTGAATGTATTTGTAAAGAATCAGAATTAGTTCTAAACAATTAGAAGTTGTGGTTTAACTAAGTAGAAAAAATTATAGAAATTACAGAAATGTTTTAAAACTGCTTTGGATTTTCCAAAGACATGTCACAAAATTTCTTTCTAACAATATAAATGTGCTATTGTTATTCTAACATAGGTTCCAATTTGTTTTAGAACTCTCTTAAATAACGTTTTTAAATTTGGAAAGCAAATATTTTAAAAGGAGGTTTCCTTGATATAGGACTTCTGCAATTATATTTAAAACTATAGAAATAACATCCCCAGTGCTTGCTCTTCCTACAACATAGCAATGTTTCTGATTGCACACTTTAAAAGTTTTCCTTTATAAATAATCTAGCAAAGGTTAAAGTTTTATTCTTGTACAACAAGAAAATACTGTGTGCTCTCTTACTTCCAGTAGATAACATGATTATATTTGCAATATTACTTAATATACATTTATTTTCTTATACTAACACATATGAGTAGAATGATGCTCATACATGCCCAGCTATCACAGTTCATCTTATAGTCAATATAAAAATGGTTCTTCAAGAAAGAACACTCCTAAAATGACAGAGAAGATAAAAGAAAAACACTATTTCCTTCAGACAGGAAAGATTAAATCCTGTTTTTAAAAAATGGCCACACTTAAGGGAGAGGTTTCAATCAAGTTTATAAAAACATTATGAAAAAATAATGCTCATTGTTAAATTACTAAAGATACCGATCTAAACCCCCTTCCCTGAAAAAGCAATGATAATCATGTTGATTATATAAAAGATTAAGAACAAATTTACCTTTATGCAAATGTTGAAAGAAACAAAATCTTAGAAAGAAACTTTAATGCCCTGTTATGTCTAAATCATATGAAAATATGATTTCAGGTTATTTGTTACCTGCATATAAAAGTGTATCTTGTCCTGAGAGTTTTTTTTTTTTTTTCAAATCCATGATTCATATGAAAATCACTTCTTCCCTAAGCCATAGAAGAGCTGTATAAAGGGAAAGATCTATACCCCCATTAATTTTGCCTCTGGGTATTCCTAGTCTTTTCGACCAAATAAATATTAAAAGCATCCCTAAGACACTGTCATCTTTCATTAAATGATACTTTTTACAGAAGTACTCCCTAGTTTCAGCAGATTATATGCTACTGCCCATTAGTATGGAATCCTTTCAGAAAATATTACATAATATACACATATATATACACACACATTCACATACATATATACACACATGTGTACATATATATTCTTAACTACTAGTTGAAATTATTGATTTGGACTGCCATATACTTTATTCCTATTTAAATAGCTTTGAACAATTTCAGTGGCAAACAGTTTCAACTAGAAAGCATCTCAGACGTTAAACTTTTGATACAGATGTATTTATGACAAGCAAATCATTGAAAAATTTTTAGAATCACCGTGTTTTAGGTATTTAATTTTAGTAAGCATTAGTTTTTAGCAAAACACTTGTAAAACCCACCCCTACATTATTCTATGCCAAAAAATCTAACTCTGGTCTTGGTGTTCTGTAATATTAGATCAAATTTGCTCTGTTATGTAATCACACTGTTTACTTTTGCTTTCCTTTCCCCAAATAATTTAATCACTACCATTAGGAAAAAAATATATTATGTTCCAATTTGGAATTGGTATCTTTTCCTAGCTATTACACATACCAGAACTCTTAAGAGCTCAAAGTATTTCAGGCTCACATAACTGTCTATGTTAAGTGTGAGATTTTTAAGATTAGATGGCTGTAAAAACCTAATTTGGGAATTCAGTATAAATTGATTTAGTATATTGAACTTAAAGGAGATGAACCAATGTTATATCTATGGTGTCATTAGGCAAGTTCAAATCAGCTTTCAGATCTAACATATTCTGCATTTTATTTATTAATCATCTGGTTCATTTTGCAAATATAATTAAGAGAAGTTACTATATTCTAGCTTTATTTTCAGTTAGCACCACGTCTAATATGCAAATATTGTAAATACCATAACCATTTTCATATTTCTGGACTAGAACTATCTGACAACTTGACCAGACAGAATAACTAATATTCTTCATTATGAAATGAAGTTCAAAACTACTCTGCAACAATTCTCTATTGTGTGGTATTTTATAAAATTAGTATTTTAGGATTTCCCCTGTAGAGTAGCAACCTTTAGTTCTGATAAAAATACATTAAAGCCTAATTACCATATTTGCTCTGAAACATTAAGATGATTTACTAAGACATCCTTTTAAAAGGAGAAAAGATGAAGGTTGTATGAAACTGTTATACTAGAACATTTTATGGGATGACAGGGCAATAATTTCCTACAATATATCATTTAAAGTCTTACTTTGATCCACTATTTATTGGAATTAGTTCTGACTTCCGGTAGATAAAGGCGTAATTTTTTTTTTTGTAAGCATGTGAAAAACTCAAGACTCAAGTGCATGTCTTTTACATGTCACTGCTATAATTAACATTTGTTAAGAGTTTCAAACATAAATGTCACAAACTTGCAACTTTCCTAAGACACAGTGAGAAATAACCAAGTAAAATCTTAATTTGCTCACATGGAAAGCAGTCGGTTTCCTTTCTCTCTTCATGTCTAAACTTGTTAATTCAGATGTACACATGCGAGGCAATTAGATGATTGTCCCTTTGTCCTTGTAACCGAAAGGTGGCACCTCTAAAAATTAGAGTTAGCTTTCAGCAGAGGTACTACATTAAAAAGGAAAAAAAAAAAAAAAACCAAACAGGCATTTAAATGTCAAAGCCTTAGAAAGAAGATCTTATTTCTGTGAATTGAGGTTAATTCTACTGAAATAGGAAAGATAAGTGTCTCAAATGGAAAATAGTTTAGAAAATAACACCTATTACACTGACGGTAGATAAATGCAGCTCTTCTCTAGATCAGTGTATAAACTTGTCCACTAAAGATATATAGTGAAAATAATACTTTTTGGGACACATAGATTAGTGTGGAAGGTGAAGCAGAGTTGAGAAAGAAGGCTCCTTTTTCTTATCCCAAGTGGACATATTAAAAAAAAAAGTAAGACCTGGCATTTCCTTTGATAAATCAAAGGGGAAGATTTATCTGGACACCGACATGTGATTTCTCTGCACTCATGTAGGATCCACTTGGAATGCTTTCCCATTGCATTGAACTAAGCACTTCTTTCTACCTCTTCCCATCTGACAGCCATCACTTATCTGTCTCAGATGAATAACAAGAAAGGAAAGCTTATACCATTGACGATGGAATTAGAAATTTCTGAGGCTACCTTCAAGGTTCTGTCCAACAAGTCCTGTTCACTTAACCTATCATGCAGGCAGCCAGGGCACAGAGTTGTTTTGACATCTTTCTCTGTATTATAATAAGAGATGAGAACAAAAACATTTTTCCCATTAAGATTTTTGAAATTTGAGGCTATCTTCCTACCATTACTTTCTAAACTTTGTCCCAGTACAAGAGAATTCTTGGCCAACTGAGCTTCCATGTGCCTTCTAAATGGAGTACTAAAATTGTATAAGCATCACATTTACATCTATTAAATATACTTATTGAAAGAAAATAAGCCAAAGCATGAATTCAATATCTGGGAAACAATGCAAACGCAGAAAGAGAGAATGAAATCATAATTCATACACAAATACAGCTTTAACACAAAAGTTAAATGTTTGCTTTATTTTAAAGGGTTAATCTTCAAGAAAGTCAAAATCAACACATACACAAAGCTAACTAGATTAGCTTTCTCAAAGTAGAAACCCAAGCCTCCTGATAGGACTAGTGTCACTTAAAAATGTTTTGAAACTTTATACATATACATACAGATATCTATATCCATCTATCTATCTATCTACATTGCTCCTCAACATAAAGGCCATACCAAAGAATCTCAGGAAATTAATGTTTTTAATTTTTTTTCTCTATTGGAAAAGCTTCTCCAAGTTCAGACATTACCATTGATAGACAATGCCAAATAGCCCTACAGGACAGATGGAAACAGGAAGAGTCAAATGGTGGGCACTTAAAAGCAACAGCAATTAAGCAGTTGAAAGTGGGTTGAAACGTTGGTTTATTTTTGTTCCATTTAAAGGCATCAAGTGAGAAACACAGCCTCTTGCAAGGAGGAGATCAAGTCAAACTTGACGCTCCCCTCTTTGCACATCTTGTCTACTTCCTTTATTCAGTTTAATTGCTTTCCCTATTCTAATTTTCGCAGAGGTTGTATTCTATCTTGTTCCTTCTCTCCTGCCCTGGGCAGTAAAAAAAAAAAAAAAAATCTCCTTTCATCACTACCTTCCTCTTCCCTCTGAGAAAAGGCAATCCTCTCCAGGAGGAGAAAAAAGCCCTGTGCGTGCTTCGGATGGGAGGAGGGAGACGAAGAGAGATTGAGAAAGGAGTTGGGGGGAGGTGGTGAGGGATAGAAATTGAGGGTGGGGGGCGGAGGAGAGGGGAGGAGAGAAGGAAAGAAGAAGATGGGGGATGCCCAACACCTCCAGGCTCTGAATCACAGGCGCTGTGCTAAGCGCTTCTCCAGGAAATGCACATGTGGTCTCACTACACTGCTCACAATAGGCCACCCGAGGCTCCCTTCCCAGGTCTCGGTCTCCCCCCACCAAAACCCAAGTGTGCCGAGAAGAAAACCTGCTGGACGGATTCAAGCAAATAGGCACCACCGAGGTGGCCGTGCCGCCACTCCCGCTGCCTTACCTGGAGCGGGGAACAGGAGGCGGTGCCTGCTCGCTGCTCCCTACAGCTTCCCGGGGCTGACCGGTGCACACGACTCCTTTCGCTGCCTCTGCTCTTGGAGGGGCAGCCTGCAACACAAAAGGGGGGTGTGGGTGTGGGTGTGTGGGAGGTTTTCCAGGGCCACCAGCTGGTCCCAGCTGGCCGCCCTCACCCTACACACACCCCTCCGGGGCACCAAGCCCCGCTCTCCGGGGAGCACCGCCCTGGGGGGCTTGCCCCGGTGCAGTCTCAAGTTGCCGCTGCCAAGTGCTGCCGCCGCCGCTGCGGGAGGAGGAGGTAGAAAGACACTGGGGGCAGTCCTCGGTCTAGAGCATCCCCACACTGCAGCGTCTCCAGGAATCCCTCCAGTGAGGAGGCGGCCGCCCGTCATCTCCCAGCCCCGGCCGCCTGATTGGCTCCACCGCCGGTGCGCTGGGCCAGGGAGCCAATCCGGGCGCACTAATAATAGGTGGATCCGCGCAGCCAACAGCGCCCATCCCAGTTCTGGTAGTGTCTCTCCATCCCCACAGCGGACAGGGACTTGAGGAGGGGGTCGAGAAGCATTGGGGGAGGAGGGTCAACTCTGAGGGGGTCAGATCCCAAGGAGACGTAATCAAGGGCATCCGATAAACCCTCTGGGTAGTCACAGGAATGCCCCGCAACCTGTTCAGCAAGCCATAAGCACAGGAGAGGGAGAGAGCACAATAAAAAGCTTTTTTTTTTTTTTTCCCTCTCTCTCTTTTCTTTCTTTCTTTTTTTTTTTACTTTCAATCAAAACCTGCCCTGATACTGAGCATGCCCAGACTGCAACAGCGCTGTAGGAGTTCCGATGTGTGTGGGTTTGCAGGCTGTGGGTGTCTTAAAATGTGGGAGCTGGGAAGA
The DNA here is from genome assembly GCA_006410935.1 of Redunca redunca. Taxonomy (NCBI): domain Eukaryota; kingdom Metazoa; phylum Chordata; class Mammalia; order Artiodactyla; family Bovidae; genus Redunca; species Redunca redunca. Next base: position 642,565 of record SJYQ01004476.1, read on the forward strand.
AGACACAGAAGTTTGTCTTTGGCTATTTGACCCGGAGGAGTTGTGAAAGCAAAGCAGGGCGGGGATAAGAAAGGAGTCCGCCGGAGAGTCCTCACCCTGACCCATAGGAAGGTGGCCCTCTGGGCCACTGGAGGCTGTTAATACCATTGTGTGGGTTCAAGGGTGGAAGCGGGGTAAGAATAATCGGAGCCTTTCTAGACGCCTGGAGACTTTTCTTGAATCAAGGGTGCGGTGCTTGGGAGATGCCGGGATGCGGGCATGGGAAGCTCCTTCCCCTAGGTGGGGCCGGGAAGCGACTCCACCCTGCAGCGGGGGCTGCCAGGCAGAGGAGAGCGCGCTGGGAGTTTCCACTGCGGCGACCAGTAAGTTTGTAGACTTAGGTCAAGTGGGACAATGTTGGGGATGCAGTTTCTGCCAGCTCCCACCCCCATCTCTCCACCCCTTGCCAGCGCCGTGACGACTGAAGCGTGGGTTCTCCCCCTCCTTTCTCTCTTCCCCCTGAACGATTCTGCTCGGAAGTAAGAAGCTTTTCCCCTGAGAGAGCAGTGCTGACCTGATTGCCTCTAAGCTCTAGGGCAATTTATAGCTTGGTAATACGGAGAAGCCAAACTGGGAGATTCAGCGATAGGGGGCAGGGACAGCAAGCCAGGCAAGGAAGGGGCGGAGCGGAACCTGGCTCCGGTAGGACCGGGTCCATTCTCTGTTCCACAGGTGCAAGGCTTCTGAAACGCTGCGAAGTATCTCTCTCTCTCACCCATTGACCTTGTTTACTGGCCTTTAAACCCCTGACTTGTTTTTCTTAGAAATGCTTCCAGTTTGTGTAAACTTTGTCAATGGCTCCAATTGAGAACTCTCCTAATTGGGTTCTTTATTTTACTGAGAAGATTATCATGGCGTCTCAGTTAAGGAAATAAATAGCTATCTCAATTCCCCAAACCCATCCACTTTGAACTGGAGTTTCATTAACACTGGTTTGCAAAGGTAACTGTATCAAGAATTCAATTAACAGTAACACATTTCTTCAAGTTTTTAATTAAATCTCTGCAATTTATGTAATGTTTAGGATCCTTATTCTAAGTTTAGGGGAAAAGAAGACAACTTGATACAAATTAATCGTTTTAATAACAAAAGCTTGTGTATCCCCCCAAATTGTAACTAAACGTAAATATTTATTTCGTATTTAAAAAAAAATCCTCAAATCTTAAGAGTAATTTCATAGCTAGAAAAAGATAATAGATGTTAGTTTAAAATCAACTCAAGTATTTGATTAAGCAGAAAAAGAATGAGGAGGCTGTAGGTGGAAGAGAAGGAGAAAAAGAATGAATTACCAGTCTAACACTGCTTTCCAATAAATGTCCTCATGCAAAAGGATCATATTGAATTGAAGTGAAGTTGCTCAGTCGTTTCCAACTCTTTGCGACCCCATGGACTGTAGCCTACCAGGCTCCTCCCATCCATGGGATTCTCCAGGCAAGAATACTAGAGTGGGTTGCCATTGCCTTCTCCAGGCGATCTTCCTGACCCAGGCATTGAACCAAGGTCTCCCGCATTGCGGGCAGATGCTTTACCCTCTGAGGCACCCGGGAAATCCTAATAAAGACCTCTATTCTAAAAAATACTCTTGGCGCACTCTCTAGATTCCAATAATTAAAAGTTGCATGTTTTTAAAAGTTGTGTCCAATAGCTGCATGTGGAAACAAGTAAATTTATTTTAGAAGGAATTAGTAATTAGAATATGATTCCATACTAGTTATCCGTTACAGACTCTGATTCTATCATTAATATCTTAGCCAATTTCTCTTCCTGTCTACTTCACATCCTATCCAATAATCAACTCTCTCTCAGTGGTCGGAATCCTAGACAACATGAATGGTGTTAGATGTTTGCATCCTAAAGTTCCTTGCAGAAGAAAGGAACTAACCTTCCTGGTTAGCTGGCTAACATAAAAAAGGGATTTTACAGGTACAGTATGATTCACTTTAGAATAAATAATGTTTCTGATCATGAATATTAGGAAGACTCCACTTCCATACTGGATATTAATACACTGTAATTTTTACAGAAGTAACAATTTTATCCTTTCCTTTATTCTTATGTTTTCCCAGACTCTGTGAAGGAGCTAAAGACCTCCACCTGGGTTCACATACCATGCTATTCTGTTGCACAGAGTATATATCATCTTTGATTTTATAGCAGACTCACCTCCATTAAAAGAAAGATCAGGTCAATTGTCTTTTGTCTCTAACCAGTTTCTCAGGTACTTTTAAAATCTAGAATGCCTGTGTCTTATGCTACTAAGATTGAACTCATTCCCTGGTCATACAGTATTTAAATATATACATATGTATATTTGCTATTTTAAAACTGTGTTGATTTTGTTCAATGTTTTCCTTCATCATTCTTTACTTAAAAAACATCCTTGATCATTTTTCTGCTTCACATTTTTGCTCTTAGATCTTATTTTCTTTATTCCTTTTTCAATGGACTCATCTATTTACTACTTTAATGTTCCCTTTGCCATCTATTTTAGACTATGGGATCAGAATAGAAATTAAATTGGATTGGGGCACTGAGGAGAAAAGTGCGTCTTATGGCAAGAGTGGGAATTAGAGACTTTAGAAACTAGAAATTCATTAAGTGTGAACATGGCTGTCTTCTGTAGACCACAGAAAGAATAAATGAAAAAGGAACCAAGAAATTCTCTGTGTTGTTGGAAAAGCTTGTATATCTTATTGACCAATTATACTGAAGAGTTCCATTTAATCAACACTCCCATGTACTATTAAAGTTTATATCTTTAATAACCACACTAACTGATGATACCTAAAGTATCATTTCTGAGAGTTGTGAAACGTTAAAAACTAACCAACGTTTCCATATTTTGCCTGTATAGATTTATTTTGTTTTTATCAGTTCAGTTCAGTCTCTCAGTCGTGTCTGACTCTTTGTGACCCCATGAATCACAGCACGCCAGGCCTCCCTGTCCGTCACCAACTCCCAGAGTCCACCCAAACTCATGTCCATCGAGTCGGTGATGCCATCCAGCCATCTCATCCTCTGTCGTCCCCTTCTCCTCCTGCCCCCAATCTCTCCCAACTAGATTCATATTTTATTATTCTTTTAATTTTATATCTATATATTTTCTGCCACTGCCTTTCAAAATACAGCCTTTTTCTTCCCTCTTTCCAGATGAGAGGATTCATTGTTTGTTTTCTGGAACAAAAATCTGGATAGAATTTCACCTTCAACACTGTTTAAGTGATCATCAAAAATACTCCTCCAAGCCTAAGTTTTCTCCTCTGTAACACAAAGGACACATACATATCTTTAGAACTTTTTGTGTGGATAAAGTAATGCAGTATACATACAATGTTAGTTTCAACCACATAGCAAGGACTTAATGACATTAATCACTGTTATTATTATATTATTATAATTTCTTTTACTATTGTTTTTATTTTTCAGATTTCTAGGAGATGGGACTTCCTATCTCCTAGAGATTGGGAGATCAAGTCCATTTAAGACAACAGTGAAATGGACACGCTTTACATATGAGCATTGAAGTTAGAAGAAAATTAATATATGTGGTAAAAACTTGTTTATACATGAAGTGTCAATAGCCCTCTATCTTGCATGTGTTGATCTTAGACTATAAGTTTCTAGGAGATGAACAATTTTTAGAGAATGTGCACTTATGTATTTTGTTGTTAACACTTGTGTTATTCTTCAAAATTGGCTTCCTTGGTGGCTCAGCTGGTAAAGAATCTGCCTGCAATGCAGGAGACCTGGGTTTGATCCCTGGGTAGGGAAGATCCCCTGGAGAATGGAATGGCAACCCACTCCAGTATTCTTGCCTGGAGAATTCCATGGACAGAGGAGCCTGGTGGGTTATATAGTCCACGGGGTCACAAAGAGTCAGCACAACTGAGCAACTGCACTTTTATTTTTTCACTTCTTAAAATTAAGAAAAATCTATTCTTGTGCAAAAAATATCATCACTGATGTTTTTGGTTTTTAGGAAGCAAGTGGAACCATCCACATGTTTTCAAAACACTTAAAGACAGTGGAGTCATTCATTTTGGTTTCCTTTTTCTCAAGATGTTTTGGCCTGACAGTATTGCTGATGATGTTATAGGCAATAAGTAAGGGAAAAAATATCAGAGCTGTATTAGAATTAGACAAAAAGAAATTAACCACAATGCATTTTTTTTAAAAATTGGGCACCCACAGTTTTAAACAAAGAGAACCTAGAATTTAAAGAGGAAAAAAAAAGAAGACGAATACAGATGGGAATCAAGTCAAATCTTAGTCTCTAGGGTAGAGAGTAAGAGCTCTATAATTGAACTACAATACATTACAATTTTCACAGAAAAGAAAATAAAGAGCTAGCAGTATTCAACATGGCTTTTCAAAAGCCTTTTCTTAAAGTTATGGCTAAGAAAATATTGAAAATGAAAAGGAGGACAGTGACTCAAAAAGTAATATACTGTGTCAGGCAGTTGAGGTTAGTAAGAAAAATAATATTTAAGTGAATCTATCTCAAGGGCAAAATAAAAGTAGTTTGAGCTAATGTTAGCCAAAGGTTTTAGAGGGAAAACCAGCAGTATGTTTTTCAAATACCCTATCACAGAAGAAATATACTGTAGCAAAAAACAAATTTGCTAATAAAGAAAGCAACATTAAATTTGATATTAAGTCCCTTTAAAATCAAGCGGAGAATTCTATTTAACTGAAAACATACGAGTATCATAGTTCAACTACTGTCTTTAATTTTTGTAAAAAAAAAAAAGAGCATCCAGAGATTAATTACTTATTAAAATCTACAGAGAGAGTTAAGGTATGGTAAGGCTGTGGAGGAAGAGTAATATTCTTTGTTTTCAACAAGCTAAAATGTTTTAATAATGTTTAGGAAAGAAACAGGACATCCACCAGGACTTCAAAATTTGATTCTGGAATGGTGCCTAGTGTTCTGAGGGAGGGCAGGAAAACACAAATACATCTGGTTTATTCTAAGACACTCCTAGAAGGGTTTTTGTAGAATGGATTATCTGAGTTTGCTTCAATAATTTATAGGCAACCTGGTCCATTTGTCTCTAAGTTGTTTCCAATTCACCTAATACTAAATTAAGCATCAGAAACTGCTAGGTTCTTGAAGGAAAAAGTTCATTTATTGGCTATTGAACAAAAGTGCTAGTTGCTCAGTTATGTCTGACTCTTTGTGACCCCATGGACTGCAGCCTGCCAGGCTCCTCTGTTCATGGGATTCTCCAGGCAAGAAAACTGGAATGGTTAGCCATTCCCTTTTCCAGGGGATCTTCCTGACACATGGATTGAACCCAGGTCTCCCACATAGCAGGCAGATTCTTTATTGTCTGAGCAACCAGAGAAGCCCATTTACTGGATATTGAACAAAAAAGAAAGATTAAAAAGAACACAAGGTCCTCTACCTACAGCCTCAGAATAAAAATCTCTCATGGGTTGGGAAGATGTCCTGGAGAAGGGAAAGGCTACCCATTCCAGTATTCTGGCCTGGAGAATTCCACAAACAGAGGACTGTATAGCCCATTGGATCGCAAAGAGTCGGACACCACTGAGTGCCTGTCACTTTCATTTTCACTGTGAAGCTGGGCATGCTTCCCTTTTGGATACTGAAGATTTCTGACAGAGGTGACAGGGCCTGAGAGATTGACCTCTTGCTCTGTGAGTATGCGTCCACCCCAGGTAGCTGGAACTTTCTATGGATGCCACAATGATGACATCTCCTGGACCATGGTTATCTAGTATGTGTGTCCCCGTGGTTTCTATCTTAAGGAAAACTAGAGGAGTAGACTTGGCTATCAGAAAGTTGGGCTTCCCTGGTGGTGCAGACAGTGAAGAATATGCCTGCAATACAGGAGACTTGGGTTTGATCCCTGGGTTGGAAAGATCCCCTGGAGGAGGCATGGCAACCCACTCTGGTGTCCTCCCCGAGAGAATCCCCATGGACAGAGGAGTCTGGCAGGTTACAGTCCATGGGGCCGCAAAGAGTCGGGCATGACTGAGTGACTAAGCACAGCACATCAGGAAGTCAATGGGATATAACTATTAAAAATATATTTGAGAAGATTGAAACCTAAATGTTCATTTGTCCAGCATCACCCAGTGTATCTCAGTCCCCAGGACATGACAATATTAAGAGAAATTTAATATTCATTCAAAATAAAACTATTTCAAGGATTCCAATCCTTCTTTAATAGGCTCCATAAATAGAGTAAATGGAAAGATTTATGGATTAAGGAATAGCTCAAATAACATTGATAAAACTGTCTCATCATCATCATCACCAAGAGAAACGCATGAAACCAGAACAGGAATATTTTGCCAGCCAATCTTCTTAGTGAATAAGGTTACTGAGTTTTAGCTATTGGCCTTAGAACTCTTAGAAGTGTTCATTATAAAATAGTGTGCATAGTTGAAAGTTTATTAATAAAGATACCATTATAGTCACCATCCAGCTTCAGAAATTAAGAACTAAAAATTAACTTTGCCACCATTCATTTGCTCTTCCTCATCTGATACTCTTTCCTACCTGCACCACCAAAGTAATCACTATCCTATCTTCTGTATTTACCATTATCTTGATACTCTAGTCAAGGCTATGGTTTTTCCAGTAGTTATGTATGGATGTGAGATTTGGACTGTGAAGAAAGCTGAGCACTGAAGAATTGATGCTTTTGAATCTGGTGTTGGAGAGGACTCTTGAGAGTCCCTTGGACTGCAAGGAGATCCAACCAGTCCATTCTGAAGATCAGCCCTGGGTGTTCTTTTTTTTTTTTATTTTTAAAAAATTTTACTTTACAATACTATATTGATTTTGCCATACATCAACATGGATCTATCACGGGTATACATGAGTTTGCAATCCTGAACCCCCCTCCCACCTCCCTCCCCATACCATCTCTTTGGGTCATCCCAGTGCACCAGCCCCAAGCATCCTGTCTCCTGCATCGAACTTAGACTGGTGATTCATTTTCTTACATGATATATGCTAAAGCTGAAACTCCTGTACTTTGGCCACCTCATGCAAAGAGTGGACTCATTGGAAAAGACTCTGATGCTGGGAGGGATTGGGGGCAGGAGGAGAAGGGGATGACCCAGGATGAGATGGCTGGATGGCATCACTGACTCGATGGACGTGAGTGTGAGTGAACTCCGGGAGATGGTGATGGACAGGGAGGCCTGGCGTGCTGCGATTCATGGGGTCGCAAAGAGTCGGACACGACTGAGCAACTGAACTGAACTGAACTGATACTCTATAGTTTTACCACATATATATATATATATATATATATATTAAAATAGTCATTTTTAGTTTTTACTGTGTTTGAATTTTTTATAAATACAATTGTTCAATAATATATATTCCTCCAATACACTAGCCTGAGTACATTGAGATTTGTCCATGTAGCTGAAATTTATTCACTATAACTCCTATCTTATACTCAGTTATATGAATATGTCATTGTTTTTACCCATTCTTTTGTCTATAGATATTTGCATTGTATGCTATTACATACAGTACTTCTATGATCAGTTTCAGCCATGTCTTTTGTTCCGCATGTGCATGAGTCTCTCCTGGGTATACACCTAGAACAGGGGTCCCCGACCCCAGGGCTGCAGGCTGATACTGGTCTGTGGCCTGGTAGGAACTAGGATGCACAGCAGGAGGTGAGTGGCAGGCCAAACCAAGACCATCTCCCCAACCCCAGTACACAGAAAAATTGTCTACCATGAGACCAGTCCCAGGTGCCACAAAGGTTGAGGACTGCTACTCTAGAGAATTCACAGAACCCATAAAATCTATTACACAAAGTTTAGTGATAATAACCCCATGTTGAATATTCTTAACCATCTCTTTAAATACGGTTTCTAAAGGAGAACGATATCAGTGCTATATCTCAGAATATTAAAAATATTTTTCAAAATTAGCATATTTTATAACGGCAATATGTTGGATTTTATAGAGAATTTTTGCTCATATCCTCTTAATGTCATAGTCCTCTGATGTCATTTCCATTGTTCCCACTTAACAGAGAATGAAAGAGGGTCACATTGTTTAAAAGTCTTGAAATTAAGGGTAATAGGGAGTGTAATCTGGTACTCCTGATGCAATGTCTTGTTTTACTCATTCTCCCTCTTTACTTTCTGCTTTGATAGCGGTGGAGACATACTGATGCCAGGCAAATCTAGAATGGAGTATCTATGGTTAGGTTCAGGGTATGGCAGTAACCATGAACAAAACTTGGAACAACCAGGTGAAAATAGCCACTTTGATTCAATGATCAAAAAAGTTTTTTCCAAGAGATGAAAGAACTGTGGTGGCCCTAAGTTAAAGAGTAAGAGTTTAACATTAGGGGTGTTAACATTAGCAGATGGGAAGCAGATTCTGTACATGTCAAATAGGTCAGAGGACTTAGAAATTGACTACAGAAAGACTGTGGACTGCTTTGAGAACAGGTAGCAAAGAACCAGCAAATAATGATAATTTAAGTTTGAATTGACCTAAACTTTGGGAAATTAATTTCTCTATCCTGTTTCTAAAGTAGTAAGTTAGATATTTTTTCATAAGAGAGGGGCTGTAGTAAAAACTTAAAGTGTGTACAATTGATGTTTCTGTGATTTGACTTTAAATAATGTGTCTGCAAGATGCAGCTTTCTTAGGTTTTTATCAAAATCAGGCTGAGTGTTTTGGCATTGTTGTTGTTCAGTCACTCAGTCGGTCTGACTCTTTGTGACCCCATGGACTACAGCACATCAGGCTTCCCTGTCCTTCACCACCTCCTGGAGCTTGCTCAAACTCATGTCCACTGAATTGGTGATGCCATCCAACCATCTCATCCTCTGTCGTCCCTTTCTCCTCCTGCCTTCAATCTTTCCCAGCAGCAGGGTCTTTTCCAATGAGTCAGTTCTTCACATCAGGTGGCCAAAGTATTGGAGCTTCAGCTTCAGCATCAGTCCTACCAGTGAATATTCAGGACTAATTTCCTTTAGGATTGACTGGTTTGATCTCCTCGTAGTCCAAGGGACTCTGAAGAGTCGTCTCAACACCACAGTTCAAAAGCATCAATCCTTCAATGCTCAGCCTTCTTTATGGTCCAACTCTTACATCCATACATGACTACTGGAAAAACCATAGCTTTGACTAGACAGACATTTGTCGGCAAAGTAATATCTCTGATTTTTAACATGCTGTCTAGGCTGGTCACAGCTTTTCTTCCAAGAAGCAAGCATCTTTTAATTTCAAGGCTGCAGTCACTATCTGCAGTGATTTTGGAGCCCTCCAAAATAAAGTGTGTCACTGTTTCCATATATATTTGTTTCCCCGTATATTTGCCATGAAGTGATGGGACCATATGCCATGATCTTCATTTTTTGAATGTTGAGTTTTAAGCCACCGTTTTCACTCTCCTCTTTTGCAGAGGTTCTTTAGTTCCTCTTTGGCATAACTATGTAAACATTCACGATGAAAGAATTAAGAACTTCATATAATCTATTTAATGATTTTTGCTTATAGTTGTTTTATTCTTTTCAAAATGTCTCCATTTCCTTGCGTAACCATTTCCTAGGGTTACTCAACTGAACAATCGAAATGTTTATACTTTCACTTTAACTGCAGAGTTTTAAAAATGTTAAAAATAATGAACTAGAATTTTTATTTAGTCTCAATTAGGATAGATGTATTTAATCTCAAACTTAATGTATAGGGTTTTAAGTTTTATACAGTACTTTATATTTTTGTAGCATTTATCTTTTTGTAAACACATACTGAATACTGCTAATGTAAAAATGACTGAGCAATCTAGATCAGTAATATGCACAGAAATGGAAAGAAATTTAAATTTTAAACAAAATACATTGTTTACAATTTAATTTCAGTGCTTTTCCCCTTTAAATAATTTTCTCAAACAAGTATTTCTTCATGAACTGCTTCAAGTCTCAATTCTGATATTTTCTGGGCAATGAATAAGGTAGAAAATTATTTCATATCTTTTCTACATTAAAAATGTCTTGCCCTGAATGCCTCACAATATTTTTTGTTCTTTGCACTTTGAAAAGTTGTTAGAGGTTTAAGTTATTTATCCTTTATAATTACATGCTTAGTGTTCATAAGGACTTAACAGACGAAGTTTATGGAGAGATGACTGGAAATTTCTGCCTGCCTTCTTATTTCTGTAGGTCTGCAGCCAAGGGTCTTGTTATGGGTCATTGAGCATTATTGAGAAAGAGAACTGGACATGGAAATAGATGCAAGAACGAGCTAAAACCTATCAGGTTCTTTCTGTTACATGTAATCTGCCAGGTTCTATTTGATACCATGTCTAAGCATTATGACCTTCAGGGAACAATACCTACAATTTGACTTCCGTCTTCCATATGTCACCCAGGTACCTCTAGACCAACTCTATTTAGGCATTAGACATAGAAGAAGATTCTGGAAAATGGACTTATCTAAAATGGACATGGACACAGAATAATAAATTTATAGATAAAATTCAATACCAATGTTAATGAAAATTGACAAGCTGATTAAAAATTTGTATGGAGCTAAAAAGATTTATCGTTTGTGTGAAGTTTTCAGACATTTGATAGAGTTTGAGTAGGTTTGTAAGATTACTGTTGTTAATCTTAAAATATTAGATAAGAAACTTGCTATAAAGTCTCATACTCAAAACTATATGATATTGGTATAAGAACAAACAGTTCAATAGATCTAAAAGTAGAGTCCAGAAACATTCTCACATATAAAGTCACCTGATTTGTAAGAAAGGAACATCTATAATTCACTGGGGGAAAGGATTTATTTTCAACAAATGATGCCACACCAACTAAATATATTTATCCAATTGAGTAATTGGAAATAGTTCATAGCCATAAATGTGAAAAGTAAAACAGTAAATCTTCTGGAATAAAGTATAGGAGAAAAACTTCATCAGCCTGAAGTGGCAAATAATTATTTTAAAAGCACATAAATAGCTAACCATTAATGGGAAGATTGATATAATGGACTTCATTAAATTAAGAACTTCTGATCAAAGATAACAATCAAACAGTGAAAAGGCAGATCACAGACAGAGAAATCTTTGGTAATGCATACACCTGACAAAGGAATTAAATTCAGAACACTTAAAGTATCCTTATGCTCTTAGAATGAATTAGTAACTATGAAAGAAAATACAAATGAAGTTCATCAATATTAAAAAACTATTCAAAAGAAACTTAAGAAACTAAACAGGCAAGACACATACTGGGAAATATTACTCACAAACAAATATCTTGTTTGTGTCCAGAATATACTAACAATTCCCATGACAGAATAATGAAGACAGCTAAACAATTCAAAAATTGTGGACAGATGCTTCACATAGTATGAATGGATAATAAGTACATGAAAACATGCTCATATCATTAGTGTACAGAAAATTCAAATTAAAAAAAAAAAGTGAAATATCCCCCAAAAAAGCTGCCAATAAAGCAAAGTACAAGAGCAGATGACTTTACTGATTAATTTTATCAAAATTTTACAGAAGAATTCTTTTAAAATCTTTCTCAAATGTGTTTCAAAAACCAAAAAAGGAGAAAACACCTTCCTCACACATTCATTGAGGCCAGCCTGACAAAAAGCCAAGAAAAAATGTCCTTTTCATCATAAGGGACTGGAATAGAAAAGCAGGAAGTCAAGAGATACCTAGAGTAACAGGCAAGATGGGCTTGGAGTAAAAAATGAAGATGGGCAGAGGCTAACAGAGTTTTGCCAAGAGAACGCACTGGTCATACACAGTAAACATCCTCTGCCAACAACATAAGAGACGACTCTACCAGATGGTCAATACTGAAATCAGATTGATTATATTCTCTGCCGCCAAAGATGGGGAAGTTCTATACAGTCAGCAAAAACAAGACCGGGAACTGACTGTGGCTCAGATCATGAACTCCTTATTGCCAAATTCAGACTTAAATTGAACAAAGTAGGGAAAACCAGTAGACCACACAGGTATGACCTAAATCAAGTCCCCTAAGGTTATACAGTGAAAGTGACAAACAGATTCAAGGGATTAGATCTGATAGACAGAGTTCCTGAAGAACTATGGATGGAGGTTCATGACATTGTACAGGAGGTGTTGATCAAGACTATCCCCAAGAAAAAGGAATACAAAAAGGCAAAATGGTTGTCTGAGGAGGCCTTACAAATAGCTCAGAAAAGGCAAAGGAGAAAAGGAAAGATATACCCATCTGAATCCAGAGTTCCAAAAAATAGCAAAGAGAGATAAGAAAGCCTTCTTCAGTGATCAACGCAAAGAAATAAAGGAAAACAATAGAATGGGAAAGACTAGAGATCTCTTCAAGAAAATTAGAGATACCAGGGGAACATTTCATGCAAAGATGGGGACAATAAAACACAGAAATGGTATGGACCTAAGAGAAGCAGAAGACATTAAGAAGAGGTGGAAAAAATACACAGAACTATTAAAAAAAATTTTTTTTAATGACCCAGATAACCATGATGCTGTGATTACTCACCTAGAGCCAGACATCTTGGAATACTAAGTCAAATGGGCCTTAGGAAGCATCACTACAAACAAAGATGGTGGAGGTGACGGAGTTCCAGTTGAGGTATTTCAAGTCCTAAAAGATGATGCTGTGAAAGTGCTTCACTCAATATGCCAGCAAATTTGGAAAATTCAGCTGTGGTCACAGAAATGGAAAATGTCAGCTTTCATCCAAGTCCCAAAGAAAAGCAATGCCAAAGAATGTTCAAACTACCACATAATTGCACTCATCTCATGTGCTAGCAAAGTAATGCTCAAAGTTCTCCAAGCCAGGCTGCAACAGTATGTGAACAGAGAATTCCAGATATTCAAGCTGGATTTAGAAAAGGCAGAGGAACCAGAGATCAAATTGTTAATATCTGTTGGATCATAGAAAAAGCAAGAGAGTTCCAGAAAACATCTACTTCTGCTTTATTGACTATGCCAAAGCCTCTGACAGTGTGGATCACAACAAACTGGAAAATTCTTCAAGAGGTGGGGATACCAGACCACCTAATCTGCCTCCTGAGAAAGCTGTATGCAGGTCAAGAAGAAACAGAACTGGCCATGGAACAGTGAACTGATTCCAAACTGGAGAAGGGAGTACATCAAGGTTGTATATTGTCACCCTGCTTATTTAACTTCTATGCAGAGTACATCATACAAAATGCAGGGCTGAATTAAGCACAAGCTGGAACCAAGACTGCCGGGAGAAATATCAATAACCTCAGATATGCAGATGACACCACCCTTATGGCAGAAAGTGAGGAGGAACTAAGAAGCCTCTTGATGAAAGTGAAAGTGGAGAGTGAAAAAGTGGCCTTAAAGCTCAACATTCAGAAAAAGCAGATCATGGCATCTGGTCCCATCACTTCATGGGAAATAGATGGGGAAACAGTGGAAACAGCGTCAGACTTTATTTTTCTGGGCTCCAAAATCACTGCAGATGGTGATTGCAGCCATGAAATTAAAAGATGCTTACTCCTTGGAAGGTAAGTTATGACAAACCTAGATAGCATATTAAAAATCGGAGACATTACATTGCCAACAAATGTCTGTCTAGTCAAAACTATGGTTTTTTCCAGTAGTCATGCATGGATGTGAGAGTTGGACCATAAAGAAAGCTGAGTGCTGAAGAATTGATGCCTTTGAACTGTGGTGTTGGAGAAGACTCTTGAGAGTCCCTTGGACTGCAAGGAGATCCAACCAGTCCATCCTAAAGGAAACCAGTCCTGAATATGCATTCAAAGAACTGATGCTGATGTTCCAGTACTTTGGCTACCTGACTGGAAGAACTTACTCACTGGAAAAGATCCTGATGCTGGGAAAAGGCAGGAGGAAAAGGGGATGGCAGAGGAGGAGATGGTTGGATGGCATTACCGACTTGATGGACTCATATGAGTTTGAGCAAGCTCCAGGACTTTGTGATGGACAGGGAAGCCTGGCATGCTTCAGTCCACGGGGTCACAAAGAGTTGGACACGACTGAACAACTGAACTGAACTGACAAAAAGCCAAAGACATCACAAGAAAAGTACTGACCAATATCTCTAATGAACACAGATGCAAAAGTCCTGGATAACATACTAGCAAACTGAATCTAATATCTATTAAAAGATGAAACACCATAACAAAGTGGGATTTATTCCATGAATGTAAGAGGGATCTAACATGAAAAATCAATATAATATTATCCTTATGAAGGAAAGTGCAAAAAAATATCATCTCAATTGAAACACAAAAACATTTCACAGAATCTAGTCCATTTTATGATGATGTGCTCATTTGCATCCAACTATTGGTAACCCCTTGGACTATAGCCCACTAGGCCCCTCTGCCATCTGATTTTCCAGTCACCAATGCATGATTAGGGTGCTACTTCCTACTCCACGGGATCTCCTGTCCCAGAGATCAAACCCACATCCTTGCATCTCCTGCATTGGCAGGTGGATTCTTGACCACTAGCGCCACTCGGGAACCCCATTTCATGATGATAACATTCAGCAATCTAGAAATAGAAGAATCTTACTCAACAAGATAAAGGGCACTTATGAATAACCCACATCTAGCATAACTGTCAATGGTGAAATACTGAAAGCTTTTCCCTTAATGAGAAAAAAGAAAATGATTTCACTTTTGCACTTCTATTGAACACTGTACTGGAAGTCATAGCTAGAGTAATTAGGCCAGAAAAATACTAAAAGTCATCCACATGGCAATAGAATAAATAACTAAATATATTCTCAGATAACGGGATTTTTTTTTATGTAAAATCTTAAAGAATGCACAATATAACTGATAAAGGAATAAGCAAATTCAGGAAAGTTAGAGGAAACAATATCAACACACAAATAATATTTGTATATCTATACATTATCAATGAACAATAACAAAATTTAGCAAACAATTCCATTTATAACAACATCAAAAAGAATAAAATACTTAGGAATAATTTTTAAAGAAAACTTGCACTTCAAAAGCAATGAAACTTGCTGAAAAAATAGAAAAAGCTTAAATAAATGTAAAGACATCTCATGTTCATGAATTGTAAGATTTAATTTTGTTAAAATGGCAGCACTAAAAAAAACTAAAAAACAAACAAACAAACAAAAAAAATGGCAGCACTCCCCAAAATGATGTATAGAATCAATGAAATCTCTATCAAAATCCAATGAACATATTGCCGAAAGGGAAACCTGATTATAAAGTTACCATGGGACTGCAAGGGACTCTGAAAAGTCAAGGCAATCATACTTCCTGATTGCAAAACTAACAACAAAGCTACAGGAATCAAAACAGTGGCATTGGAGGAGGAGATCTAGATGGTAGAATGGTAGGATATGGAGTTTACCTTCTTCCCACAGATATATCAAAAATAAATCTACGTATGAAACGACTCTCATCAAACATCCTCTCAAGGCCGGCACAAGACTCAGACTTCCAAAAGGGCAGGACAATCTCTGAGTAACTGAGTAGGTCAAAAGAAAAAGGAAGGGGAAAAATTAGAGGAATCAGGATGGGACCTGTGCCTCTGGGAGGGAGCTGTGAAGAACGAAAGGTTTCTATACACTGGGAAGTCCCCTCACTGGTGGGGACAGAGAGGGAGCTTTGGAAAAGAGAAGAGCTTGAAGAATAGCACAGCAACAGAGAGCAAAGTGGAGAGAGACTTGCATGGAGGGTCTGTGCCTGAGATGCTTGTCCAGTGGGTGGTGGGGGCTAGGTACTGAGCTGGGTTTCAGAGGTCAGACCCAGTGAAAGGATTGGGGTTGATTGCGTGAAGATAGCCCACGGGTGCTAGGTGTAGTGTACCACAAGTGAGGGAGCCTGGGAAGAAGCCTGGGCCTATCAGAGAGGCAAGGGACCATTGTTCTGGACTGTAGGAGGAGAGGGGTGGACTTGCCATAGGAGCTTCCTTCTCTGCGTGCTCATGGGTGGCAGGACACTGCTTACAGGGGTGAGCATGATCTGTGATTATCATCTTGGACCCAGTGTAGACTGTCGTTGCTGTTTCCACTCAGGGTCCTATGAGCAAGTGCAGGTCCAGGGCCAGCTTCCCTGGAGAGTGCATGTGCATCCCAGCCTGCTAAAATTTCCTCTTCCACTAGAGATTGCAGGACACAAAATTAATGCACAGAAGTCTCTTGCCTTCCTATAGACTAACAATGAAAGATCAGAAAGAGAAATAGGGAACCAATCCCATTTACCACTGCAATTTCATTTATTCCTAGATAGTGTAAAAGTACCTAGGAATAAGCCTACCTAAGGAGGTAAATCACCTGTACTTGTTACAGGGAAGAGCCAATTCTGAGTCTATGATGGATCTGTTGCATTGACTTTAACTTTGGTTTCTCATTGCTTTTGTTATTATAATTATACATAATGACCTGCCTCAGGAAATACTGGACCTCTGCTTCAAGGGGTAACACACCCTATTCCCGAGGTTGGCCATTCCAGAAGATGTTTGCAAAATAATGGTCTTTACTCCTTCAACTCCTCCCTCTCTCTGTTTTATGAAAGAATCTGGCATCCAGACCCCTGTGATATGTTTGTTTTGAGACATTAGTCTGCCATCTTCTCAGCCAGCCAGCTTTCCAAGTAACATTGTATTCCTTGCTTCAACATCTAGCCTCTCAGTTAAATTGCCTGCCATGCAGCAAGCTGACTGAGCTTAGACTTAGTAACAGATTTAAAAAACTACAAGATACTGATGAAAGAAATATAAAATAAAATGACACAAACAGATGGAAAGATATACCATGTTCTTTGATAGAAAAAAGTCAATATTGTAAAAATGACTATACTACCCAAAGCAATCCACAGATGCAATGCAATCCCTATCAAATTACCAATGGCATCTTTCACAGAATTAGAGCAAAAAAGTTTTACAGTTTGTATGGAAACACTAAAGACACTGAATAGCCAAAGCAATCTTGAAAAAGAGAAATGGAGCTGGAGGAATCAGGCTCCCTGACTTCAGACTATACTACAAAGCTATAGTAATCAAGACAATATGGTAGTGAAACAAAAGCAAAGATATAGATCAATGCAACAAGATAGAAAGCCCACAGATAAACCCACATGCCTGTGGGCACCTTATCTTTGATAAAGGAGACAAGAATATACAATGGAGACAAGACAGTTTTTTCAATAAGTGGTGCTGGGAAAACTGAACAGGTACATGTAAAAGAATGAAATTAGAACACTCCCTAACATTATACATAAAAATAAACCCAAAACAGATTAAAATCCTCAATGTAAGGCTGTTCTACTCCTAAATGTAAGAATTCTATAAAACTCTTAGAGGAAAGCATAGGCAGAACACTCTATGGCATAAATCACAGCAAGATAATTTGACCCATCTCCTATTGTAATGAAAATAAAAACAAACTAACTAAAAAAACAATAACAAACGGGACATAACAATTTAAAAGCACAGCAAAGTGAAAGTGAATTTGCTCAGTAGTGGTCGCAAAGTGTCGGACACCATAAATAAGACAAAAAGACAACCCTCAGTATGGGAGAAAATATTTGCAAATGAACAACTGACAAGGGGTTAACCTCCAAAATATAAAAACAACTCATGCTCAATATAAAAACAAAAAACAAACCAATAACCTAATCAAAAAATGGGCAGAAGACCTATATAGACATTTCTCCAAAGAAGACATACAGATGGCCAACAAACACATGAATGATGCTCATCATCACTAATTATCAAAGAAATGCAAACCAAAACTACAATGAACTTTGTAATTTTGTAGCCTCACATCAGTCAAGATGGCCATCATCAAAAATCTGCAAACAAATGCCAAAGAGGGTGTGGAGTAAAGAGAATCCACTTATACTGTTGATGGTAATATAAATTGGTCCAGCCACTATGGAGAACACTATGGGGATTCCTTGAAAAACTAAAAAATAGAACTACCATATGACCCAGCAGTACCACTCCTGGGATTTTCCATGGGATTTTCCAGGCATGAATACTGGAGTGGGTTGCCATTTCCTTCTCCAGTGGGTCTTCCCAATCCAGGGATCGAACCTGGGTCTCCCACATTGTAGGCAGACGCTTTACTGTCTGAGCTAACAGGGAAGCTAATATAAATTGGTCCAGCCACTATGGAGAACATTATGGGGATTCCTTGAAAAACTAAAATATAGAACTACCATATGACCCAGAGATAACACTCCTGGGCATTTTCCCCGAGAAAAACATAATTCAAAAAATATATACAATAACCATTTAGTTTACAAAACCAACCTAAATGTCCATCAAAAGAGGGATGGGATAAAGAAGATGTGGCGTGTACATGTGCTGTCACTCAGTCAAATTTTGTCCCTTTTAACAGCTGAGTAACAGCTGAAAATAGGTATTCAACAGAATATAGGTATTCGATGGAATATTACTCAACTATAAGAAAGGGTGAAATTGTGCCATTTGCAGAGACGTGGATGGGCCTAGAGACTGTCATATAGAGTGAAGCAAGTCAGAAAAAGAAAAACAAATATCAAATAATGTTGCTTATATGCGCAATCTAGAAAAATGATACAGATGAATTTATTTGCAAAGCAGAAACAGAGAAACAGACAGAGAACAAACAAGGACACCATGGTGGGAAGAGAGTGGGATGAATTAGGAGACTGAGACTGCCATATACACAACTATAATATATATATAAAATAGATAGCTAATGAAAACCTACTGTATAGCACAGAGAACTTTACTCAATTTCCTTTGGTGACCTAAATGAGAAGGAAATTCAAAAAAGAGGAGCTATATTTATACATATGGCTGTTTCACTTTGCTTACAGCAGAAACTAGCACAACATTGTGAAGCAACTCTACTCCAAAAAAATTAACTTTAAAAAAAAGGCACTGGCATAAGGGTAACTTGTAAACCAATGAAACAGACTTGAGAGTACAGAAATAAGTCAAATATCTATGGCCAACTAAATTTTAACAAGAACATTTAATAAGGAAAGGGAGAGTATTTTCAATGAATGGTTCTGGGACTACTGTATATCCATTTGCAGAAGAATGAAGTTGTATGTTTACCTCAAGCCATATACAAAAATAAACTCAAAACACTTCATAGTCTTAAAATTAAGAGCTAAAACTCTTAGAAGAAAACAGGTAAATCTTCATGATCTTGGATTTGGCAATGATTTCTTAGGTATACACAGAGAACATAAGCAACAAAAGATAACAGATAAATCAGATTTCATCAAAATTTATATTGTTCATGGAATTTTCCAGGCAAGAGTACTGGAGTGGGTTGCCATTTCCTTCTCCAGAGGATCTTCCCAACCCAGGGATCGAACCCAGGTCTCCTGCACTGCAGGCAGACGCTTTACCATCTGAGCCACCAGTTCAGTTCAGTTTAGTTGCTCAGTCATGTCCGACTCTCTGCGACCCCATGAATCGCAGCACACCAGGCCTCCATGTTCATCACCATCTCCCGGAGTTCACTCAGACTCAGGTCCATCGAGTCCGTGATGCCTTCCAGCCATCTCATCCTCTGTCATCCCCTTCTCCTCCTGCCCCCACTCCCTCCCATCATCAGAGTCTTTTCCAATGAGTCAACTCTTCGCATGAGGTGGCCAAAGTACTGGAGTTTCAGCTTCAGCATCATTCCTGTCAAAGAAATCCCAGGGCTGATCTCCTTCAGAATGGACTGGTTGGATCTCCTTGCAGTCCAAGGGACTCTCAAGAGTCTTCTCCAACACCACAGTTCAAAAGCATCAATTCTTCGACGCTCAGACTTCTTCACAGTCCAACTCTCACATCCATACATGACCACAGGAAAAACTATAGTTTGACTAGACGGACCTTAGTGGGCAAAGTAATGGCTCTGCTTTTGAATATACTATCTAGGTTGGTCATAACTTTTCTTCCAAGGAGTAAGCATCTTTTAATTTCATGGCTGCAATCACCCTCTGCAGTGATTTTGGAGCCCCCCAAAAATAAAGTCTGACGCTGTTTCCACTGTTTCCCCATCTACTTCCCATGAAGTGATGGGACCAGATGCCATGATCTTCGTTTTCTGAATGTTGAGCTTTAAGCCAACATTTTCGCTTTCGTCTTTCACTTTCATCAAGAGGCTTTTTAGGTCCTCTTCAC